>PVJH01009949.1:0-76215 GCA_004026705.1 Nesogale talazaci
AAGGCCGAGGCACAGGACCAACAAGGCCGCTCTCTGGTCCGAAGATCAGGAAGCAACAAGAGAGAGAGAGGGGGCGGGACTTGCGAAGCACTTCCTGTATCTGCCCTTCAATTCATCCCGCGTGTTCATTGGCTGTGCCGTCACAACAGATCCACCAATCTTCTGTGGCCATGTTGGCATAACAAACCTACCTATCACAGCACCTGCTTCCCATTTGATATTTTGGGGGCCCTTATCAAAAATCAGTTGGCTGTACGCTGATGTTTTTATTTCTGGGTCTTCAGCTCTTTTCTATTGCTGTATCTGTCATCATACCAGCACCACACTGCTTTGACTACTGGGGCCAGCGACTTCTTAATCGTCAGCTTTCTTGCCCTTGTCCATAGCTGTGGTGAGCGCTCACATTTGAGTGCTGCCATTGGTGTGGCCTGGGAACCAATAGCACCTTAGCCTTGAACCCATCCTACTCTAATCCTCTCACTGTAAGTGAGGACATAGTAGGACCATCAACAGCTTGGATCACACATATTCTTTTCCCCATAGATGAGTCTTACAGGTTACTAATGATGAGAACAACTTTCTTGATAAATACTTGTAGACTGTTTCATTCTCCAAAAGACTCTATGCCATTTCCAGAATACCAACTGTGACTTTCTGTCTCTGTAGGAATATTTGAAGGATGTTTTAAAAAAAAGAAAAGTGGAACCTGGCTGCGTAGAGATCATTCCTCTGAACCCTCCCCCTCTCCAGGTACAGACACGATTAGGCAAGTGTAATAAGGTTTCTTTCACTCACTCACTGCCATCAAGTCAACTCAAACTCCGAGTGATCCTCTCGCCAGAGGAGAACTGCCCCTATAGGTTTTCTGAAGCTATAACTCTCTGTGGAAGAAGAAAGCCTTCTCTTTCTCAGCAGGTTTTGATCTGCTGACACTGCGGTTAGCAATGTACTAATAAGAGGCAAAGGATACCCCATGCTACAAGCAAGTCTCCTGCTTGGCCACTCAGTTCAATTCACTCCGTGGGCTGGGAAGTCCACCAGTGTCTCTCATGGCCTTGGCACTGCTCCCCTCCACAAGCTGGATTGAGACACTAGACTCAAGCAGATAAACAAATGTAAGGAAGGCACAGGACTGTGGGGTGTCCATTCTGCTGTCGTCGTTGGGGTTACTAAGGGCAGGAACCCACTCAAGTGCCTAACGGCTGTTAGAGAGTACAGATTTGCATTTCGAGAGAACTGTCCTGGGTCGACTTTCACAGGGTGGGTCAGGCTTTGTTATGAACTTCCCATGCAACAGAATAAACATTATTGGGTTTTACGACTAAGTTTACATATCAAAGGGGTGCATTTTCTCCGAGTATTCAAGCTTTGTGTTTATAGAAGAACTACTTAAGGACACCACTGGAAAACATAATCAAAACTTAAAGAAATTGAAACACAAGATAAATTTCAAGCAGTTATACTATCTTCATAGAGAGAAATCAATCAAGCAAATGATCCCATGTATCTCATATTTCTAAAGACATTAGGAGGAAGAGAAGAATATCAATTATTGGCTATCCTTGATGAGATTAATTGCACCCTGTCCATCTTACTGATATTAGATATTATCAAGTCATGCGGTGGTCTCTAGAGGAGCCCTGGGGGTGTCGTGGTCATGAGTTGGGCTGCGATCTGCATGGTTGGCAGGTGGAAAACACCCGTCGCTCCTTGCAAGAAAGAATGGACTTTCTACTCCTGTAAGCGATTACAGTCTCAGATACCCACAGGGGGTCATTATGAATTCACATTGACTCAAGGAGTCGATGGGTGAAGTGAGAAGCGATCTCTAAGGTGCCTTGATCACACACTAGGCTTTTAGAAAGCTCCACTTTACAGTGAAAGCTATAACTCCATTTTGAGTCTTCAACATAAATTCTGCTTCTATTTTAATTCATGCTGCTCAGTAGGCAGCCGTTTTAGAAAAAAGCATCAGACAGAGTTTGAACGTAGATTATCACTCCCTTGAGCAACCCAAGGGGCAATCTTTGCCCACAGAGAACTTGCCCGGAGGCATCCTTAATGATGTACAGATGTGGTATCAGAACCACAAGATCCTGAGTCTTACCCTGATCCTCAAGCAGCCAGATGCTCAAAAGTAGCGGTTCTCAACCTGTGGGTTTCAACCCCTTTGAGGGTAAAATGACCCTTTTCACAGGGGTCACCTAAAACCATCAGAAAACATCTTTCCGATGGTCTTAGGAATTGAGCTACTGCTCCTCTATCCTTCTCCAGGTGGGCCCACCCACATGTAGATATGCCCACATATGCGTACCCAGCATGAAGACCATTACACATAGTACAACATGCTTCAAGACAAAATTTCATTTATTTGTCATTAGAGATAAATATTTCACAATCTATAATTACATATGGTTTCTGTGATTGATCAGTCTGCTTTAATTATGCTCAATTTGTAAGAATGAAAATACATCCTACATATCAGATACTTACCTTACGATTCATAACAGTAGCAAAATTATAGTTATGAAGTAGCAATGAAAATGATTTTATGGATGGGGAGTCACCACAACATGAGGAACTGTGTTAAAGGGTCATGGCATTGGGAAGGTTGAGAACCACTGGTCTAAGGACTCTAAAACCAATCAGGTTTGAATCCTTTCTATAGTGTCACCTGCATCAGTGATGAATCAATATTCCGTCAATCGCAATTTAAAATTTGTTCTTTGTTTTCTGTGACTTATAAATGGCTGACACCACATGACTCTTGGCTGAAGGTGGAGAATACCAGAAAGATATTCACATATGTTCATTGGCTATGCAAGCCATTCAACTATGAATAGCTTTGAGAAGAATGGGGATTTCAGAACACGTCGTATGTTCATGAAGAACTTGTCCATAGATTAGAGAAACTGCTGTGGAAACAGAACAAGGAAATAATAAATGATCTAAAATCAAGAAAGATATACATCAAAGTTGTAGTCCCTCCATCTGCTTGACAAATTCCCTCAACCTATAGAGACAAACGTGGCATCATGATGAGAAGAAGGCATATTAACCACCCTCGTGGTGACACAACCCCCGGTATTTCTTAACCACCCCATATGCATGCAAAAGACCAAAGAAAAGCTGATGCATTTGAAATAGGGTTCTGATTGCAGGGAAGAGACAACTCAGTCAAGGTTCAGTGTAGCAATAATGAAATATGCAACTTGCTTCTAGTTCTTAAATGCATCCTCCCACCCACTATCATGACCCCAGTTCTACCGTACAAATCTGGCTAGACTAAGGGATATACACTGGAGCCGGAAACATGGGGAATTCGGGGCAGATGATCCCTTCAGGACCAGTGGGGAGAGTGGTGATACCGAGAGGGTGGAGGGAAGGTGGGGTAAAAAGGGGTAATCATTGCAGGGATCTGCTTATAACCTCCTATCTGGGGTACAGACAACAGGGAAGTGGGTGAAGGGACACATCAGATAGTGTATGATATAACAAAATAATGACAATTCATACACTATTAAGTGTTCATGGGGGTGGGGAAGGGGGAAGTGAGCGGTAATATGGGGAGCTGGTACCAGGAGCCTAAGTATAAGAAGGATGTTTCAAGAATGATGATGACAACTAATGTGCAAATGTGGTCTGCATACAATTGATATATATATTGGTCATGATAGGAGTTGTATGAGCCCCCAATAAAATCACTTATATTTTTTTAAAAAATAGATGAATTGAAATAACAGCTGAGACCGTGGTCTCAAGTATAGGAACAGTTGTGAGGACAGTGCAGGACGCAGCAGTGTTTTGTTCTGCTGTGCATGAGGTCATGATGAGTGAGAACTGGCTCAATGTCCTCTACCATTAACAAAAACATAACTAGCTACATGAAACCATATGGCCTCAGGCTGATGGTCTTCTGTATCCGGATGGTCTTGTCTTGCCCTTGCCCTGTCTCACACTTCGTAAAAGTGTCTCCACAAAATATGTTTGAATTTGGACTGTTTATCCCCTAGCACATGATAAGGGCTTGGGTGCTAATTGAATAATTGGGATTTGGAACTTACTGGCCCTTCTGTGGAGAAAATCTATGGTAGCTGGTTTTTGTAAATATCATACATTTGGAAACCTGATGGAGTTGTCTCCTTCCTCCAGTGGTTCTAGGAGTCATGATTAAGTGGACAGCAAAAATCAATAAGGTGCTCACTGGTCTGACTGCCTCTTCCTCCATTTACTTGCATAAATCTTTCATTGTAGTTCAGAAGGTTTAAAATTATTAAGGGCACTTCTTATCTCAGGAAGCGTGAAAAATTACCTAAAGTTACTATAGTTAAAAAAAAACAAATCCCTACATAAGATCCAAATAATAATAATATAATTCAATAAGTACTTGATTGCTGCATAATGTGGTTAACAATTTACAAATTGTTGAGGACCTGAAGGGAAATGATTTTTTTAAAAGTCCTTCAAAGACTTGGAAATTTCCAAGGAGATTAAAATATTTCTTCACACTGATTGTAAGTGCATTAGGCTAGGTTGTCTAGAGAAACAAGCCAGTGACACCTCTACGTATAAGAAAGAGCTTTATAACAAGAAGCAAAGTTTTATCAGGAAGGTGCCCCAACCTAAACCAACTCAAGTCGATAGGTCTGAAGATAGCCAGAGGCCCTCTTCAAAAATCACGCAGTTGCAGGCCAAAAGGTGAAGCAGGGTATCACAGGCTGGTAGGTGCCGACTCATGGATTGAAAGACAGTGGAGACAGGGTAGGGTGTCCCCAACTCTAGGGGTCTTCTGAAGGCAGTTACAGAGCGTATCCGCAAGGATGAAGGCAAAGGGGAAGAGAAAAGGGGAGAAGTTCCTAGCTTTTCCTTTATATAAAGGCCATACCTCCAAAGAGGTCTCAGCAAGTTAGATGCTACCCCTACCCTTTCATACAAATTCAAGTTAAGAAAAACCTAACTACCACAGCAAAACTCTAGATCAAGAATTTCACGGTTACTAGGTTAGTATTAAAAATTAATTGCTAAGCCTCTATTCAAGTACTCCCTTGATGCAAGAACATTTTGTTCTAATAACCTGGCATTCTGTGATGCTCACCTTGCGACATGATGACTGAAGACCAAATGGGTGCATGAGCAAATGTGGTGAAGAAAGCTGATGGCACCTTGCTTTCAAAAGATACAACATCTGGGGTCTTATAGGCTTGAAGGTAAGCAAGTGGCCATTTAGCTGACAAAGTCCACACGGAAGAAACACAACAGCCTATGTGATTGTGAGGTATCAGTGGGATCAGGTATCAGGCATCAAAGACCCAGGGGAAGAATATCATATCAATGTGAATGAGGGGAGTGCAAAGGAAAGACCTGAAGTCCATCTGTAGACAATTGGACAAGAGGCAAGCCAGTCAGGGCCAATGAAACATACAACTTTCCTCGAGTTCTTTACTGCTTCCTCTCTCTGCACCCCCTACCTCCACCCCTGGCTATCATGACCCCAATTTTACCTTTTAAATCTGGCTAGACCAGAGGATGTACACTGGTACAGATGAGAGCTGGAAACACAGGGAATACAGGACAGATTTCCGCCCCTCTGCCCCCCGGATCAATACTGAGAATAGCAATACCAGGAGAGTGAGGGGAAGGTGGGGGGGGGGGGAGGGGAAACCCTATCATAGTGATCTACTTAAAACCCCCTCTCAGGGGGACGGACAACAGAAAAGTGGGTGAAGGGAGACATCAGACAGTGTAAGATATGGAAGATTAATAATTTATAAATTATCAAGGATTCATGAGGAAGGGGAGATTGGGGGGGGGTGGAATGAGCTGATACCAAGGGCTCACGTAGAAAGAAAATGTTTTGAAAATGATGGCAACAAATGTGCAAAAGTGCTTGACATATTGCATATATGTATTGATTGTGATAAGAGCTGTATGAGCCCCCAGAAAATGATTTCAAGAAATTAATTGATAAAAATATAGACCTGAGTCATGAGACATCATGCAATTTAAATTAAGATATACCAGAGTCTAACAACAGTTTTACCATTACAGCGCTGGTAGGGTGGGGTGGGGAAGAGATTTGAAGTTTGGGTCAGGCTTTTTTAACAGGTGACCTTTGTATTCCTAGATAAAGGGGGGAAAAAACGCTTTAAAATCAAAGTAGGATGTGTGCACCAATCTTTCTCCTTGATATCACTTAGCCTTTGAAAATAAATAAGGAAGGGCTACTCAAGAGTGGAGGACCCCTGGTAAGAGTTGTCAGGCTGCTCCTCTCAAGGTCGCAAGTTGGAAACCACTGCTCAGAGGAAAGACTTGCACTCCACTGCAGAGGAGCCATGGAAATAGAAAGGAGGAGGCCAACTCTGTCCTTCCATGGTGCAACTCAGAATGGGCTCAATGGCATTGCATTGTGTTGTTGTTTGATTCAATAGTGGTGAACAATTTTGCTTAAATGTAAAAATACCCTGCGATATGGCCCTAAATCTCACGGGAAACGTTCCAAGGAAATGGAGTTAAAAATTAATGGAATTTCATCCACAAACATTTTGATGCCCCTTGTACATTTTTTTTAATTTCCTGGCAAGCTTTCTAAATTATTTCCTCAATCCCTCTATTTGTTAAGAATGACATATTTATTGAATCTTTACTACTGTTAGAATACAATTTTATGCTCATTCAAGCGAATATATATAGTATTGGGTGTCCCTATAATTAACAGTTTTCAAATAAGAGAAATTTGTGAAAATAAATTGCTTCCAGAGAATGCAGAAGGCACAGAAACTTAAATAACTTTTGCTTAACGAGTAGAATTTTTCATGGCGATTCAGTACTTAATAGCGTCTGAGTTAAAATTTAAAAGGTAACTTACTAGAAGAATGACCCCTGTACCCACGGGCACCTCTGAGAACTCTGGAAATCTAAATAAAGAAGTCCAAGTCTCTTTCATTAAGTCATAGGTTAATGGTTTTATTATGAGCTGCTCTTTGGAATACGAAAGATGAGAGTGTGGATGAGAAATAAAAAAGCCATTGGTAGATTAATTTGGGGTCAGGAGTTTTTAAGTTTGTGGCTAAGAAGAGCTCTCATAAGTGAAAATAAGATAACGCTTATTAATATATTTTCTCTTTTTAATATAATTATACCAAACACTACACCGAATGATTTCAAACAATCTCGCAGAGGCAGAGACAGACAAAGAGATACAGTAAGCAATTCCACTGGGCTGGTCGTTGATAGAACAAACAGTGATAACGAGGTCCGAGAGAACCAATTAAGAACAAAAGAGGTGGACACATTTGTCTAATTTCATTGTAAAACTCAGGACCGGCTCTCTCAACCGACACCTGAGTCACAATAAAAAGTGGGAGGAGGAGGAAAGTCTAAAACAGGACAGAGACAATTATTCAAATGAGGGGGATCCTTAGCGTGCAAATAGTACAGAGGCCAACGGAACCTGGTGACTCACTGCCACGGTGATCATTATATCCCACAGAGGACAAAGTGAATCAACAGAAGACCATGATCGGTGGTGGGTGATTCCTCACTTCTGTAGGACTATGGACTTGAGAAAGGACCAAGACTAGAATATCCACATAAGTACAGGTTTAAAACACTTACAGGATTTGTTCGGGGGGGGGGGGGGGGGGGGGGGGGGGGGGGGGGGGGGGAGAGGCGGTGCGTGTTGCCTTCCGGACTAGATGGTGGTCCTTAAGACTCATAATCATGTGACCCTGAGCCATGGTTCCAGAACCCCAGCTTTTAACTTAGATAACTTGTATCTGATTGTCTATAGTAGATAAACGCTCAAATTCCCTATTGCTTTCTGGAGCACTTGCTGCTTACAAGGTAATCTGTGCTTAACAACAGTATTCCCTGGGGGGCAAACAGCACTTTCCTGAGCTTACCCCAGGCCTGTGGAAGCTTGGTCACACTGCTGGTTTAATGGTTAGCCAGTGCTGGAGGGGAAACAAAGAAACTGAAGTGGTTCCGGAACTCAAGGCAAAACCCGAAGTGGAATTAAGGGCTTCTGCTGCAGACTCACACAACCAAGTGCTTAAGAATTTCATCTCTAGTGCAATAGCCCCCAAAGAGAACGGTTCATTGACAAGTGCCATGTCCAGAAATTAAACTTAAAGCTCACACCTCTGTTCAGCTTTCCCTTCCTTCCTTGATTCAATTCATATCAGTTCATAGACTAGAGTAACTTGTGGCATGTCCCAGAGTTACTCACATTAGGCTGCCTCTCTTTGGGAAGCTGTTTCTATTCCATTGAATATGAGATAGTGTGTGGGAAATCACCAGTCATTCAGGAAAAACAAGTCCATCAGCAAGCGCTTCTCTGCCCAGACCTGTCAGACGGCACTGAGACCAAGAGAGAGCATTTTCATTGAGCAGGAAGCTGCGCTTATTTGCATTAATAGGTGTATGGAATTCTGAGTGTGTTGTTGATACCAAGGGAAATCAGCATTGGTGTGTCTCTGGGTGTCACAGTGAGCAGCCAGTTGAACCAGTTAGAGGAGGCTCCTCTCCAGCAGAAGCAGCCCGTCGCCTAGTTGGGAAGGCGGTGCAGGCAGAGAACAGGTGGGACGTGGAAATGCACAAACCACACTTCAACGAAAGAAGAAGACTAGAAAGGACATACTCTTTTTCTCTATAGTAGGAGAAAAAGGAAACCGTTCGCGAATTTCCTTGCTTGTTTAAGAGAAAGACAATCATCAGAGCAAATATAAAACGAAGTTACCAGACAATTTTAATCTAAATAGATTAAAAATTTAATCTCAAGAGATGAACTTTGTACTCTCTCTAGTTTTATAAAGCAAACATATATGGAGAGCTTGTATTCACCTTGATTTCTGCGTACCAGTACATGAATAAATACCAAAATTTAAATAGACTACAAGAGAAAATGTGTTTCATCAGTAAGATATAGGCATTTAATTTACAAATGTAAGAAAGGGGTCTGTTGACAGGAAACTGTGGATTATGACCCAAGAAATGTATTCCAGTCCATTTTCCCGTTCTTCTTTTCTGGTTGGGGGATTTGCTTCTGCCTGCCTGTTTTGATTTTGGATGGAGAGGAAAATCAGGCCTGAGCTAGGAGTTCAAAGTGACTAGACCTTTGAAGAAAATCACTAAAGCACATCTCTCCAAAAGATTATAGTTTGTTAAATGGCCCAATCTATATACCAAAAAAAAAAAAAAAGACTTTATAAATTTAATATAAAATAGTTTTAAATGTCACAAAATTATAAAACAGTAGTAACCTTTTGTACTTTGCCCTTTGGGACTCTGAAAACATTCCTATAATATTTGCTTGTTGTGAACAAGTTAATAAAATTTTTTTCAGGAACTTAATATTAAAATATTTCTTCCTGATTATATTACATTACCAGTAATGTAGCATAAATCTAGCATAAATTAGTTAATATTCTGATCTGAATTGCATTATTTTTACTTCTCTAATATGTTCTACCAAAGTTTAAATCCCAACAAATTTCAAATGAATGAGGCTGAACCCCAGTGGCTTAGTGGTTGTGCGCGGGACTGCGGCCCACTGGATGAAGGTTCAATTCCAGCTC
The DNA here is from genome assembly GCA_004026705.1 of Nesogale talazaci. NCBI lineage: Eukaryota > Metazoa > Chordata > Mammalia > Afrosoricida > Tenrecidae > Nesogale > Nesogale talazaci. The sequence goes on from PVJH01009949.1 coordinate 9,576, forward strand.
CACTGGAGCAAAGCCTGCGCCTCCTACTCCCACCACCAGAGGGCAGTGATGCCCAAAAAAAAATTTCAAATGAATGACTTCATGAGTAAATGAAGGAATATTTCTATGACCATTACCTGATATGATTTGAGTTTGCTGTATATGAATAAGGTTTTCCTTTTTGCTTATTATCTGTGATGAAAAGGAGTTCTGGTGGTGTTATGAGTTGGGTGTTAGACCCTCCACCTGCTCCACAGAGAAAAATGAAAGTTTTGATTCCTATAACAATGTGTAATCCAAAGGAATAGCTGTACCCTATATTATAATGCCATTCACAGGCAAAACAGACACGAAGGCAGTGGTTGTTTTTATTTTTTATTCTCTTTGTGTTTGTGCTCACATGGTCACACTATTTTTATTTTATTTTATTTTGGTTTGGTTTTTTGGGGGAGGGGTGCATCACTGCCTCTGGTGGTCGTGGGCGCTATCCAGTGCTGCTCCTGAGAGCCGCCACTGGATTTGAACCGCCAAGCCCGACTATTTTTATTTTTAATCCATGATGGAAATACAAAGAAATATGATATTAGATGCTGTGTATGTTTCACACAAACCTGCCAGGAGACATAACCCATATAGACTTTGTTCACCATAGAGACTCACCCAGTCTTGCCTACGTGTACCTTTGAGTGGATTCCTGTGAAAGGAGCCCAGGGGCATCGCCAGAGCAGCACTGAGTCCTGCAGGGGTTAGATCACCAGGCTTTCGTCTAAGGAGCCTCCGGCTGGATTTAGACCTCCAGCCTTTCCCAGAGCAGCAAAGCCCCCAGCCTCTTCTGCTAAGAGCACAGCATGGTTCAGGTAAGGAAAAGGAGTAATCTTAGCCTTTATGGTTTGAAGGTAAGAGTCAATTGTTAGTGTATATACTGTCCAGTTGGTTAATGCATGCATGTTTTAAATAAATCATTTTATTGGGGGCTCATACAACTCTTAACATGATCAATACATATACCCATTGTATGCAGACCACATTTGTACATTTGTTGCCATCATCATTCTCGAAACATCCTCCTTCAACTTAGGCCCTTGGTATCAGCTCCTCATATTTTCCCTCCTTCCCTCCTCCCCTTCCCTCATGAACCTTTAATAACCTACAAATTATCATTATTTTGTCATATCCATATCCTTCACTGTCCGATGTCTCCCTTCACCCACTTCCCTGTTGTCTTTACCCCAGGGAGGAGGTTAGATGTAGATCCCTGCAATTGATCCCCCCTTTCTACTCCACATTCCCTCCACCCTCTCGGTATCACCACTCTCACCACTGGTCCTGAAGGGATTATCTGTCCTGGATTCCCCATGCTTCTGGTTCTAGTGTGCATCCCCTGGTCTAGCCAGATTTTTAAGGTAGAATTGGGATCAAGATAGTCGAGGGGAAGGAAGCATTTAAGAACTTGAGGAAAGTTGCATATTTCATGGTTGCTACACAGTACCTTGACTGACTGGTCTCCTCCCTGCTACCCTTATGAAAGGGGATGTCGCTTTACCTACCGATGGACTTTGGGTCCCCAAGGTTAATGTATGCTAGTAGAGAATATTTCATGGGCACAGCTAAAGTGTTTAATAATCACTTTATTGGGAGCTCCTACAGCTCTTATCACATTCTATATGCATCAATTGCATCAAGCTTATTTGTACATATGCCATCATCATTTTCTAAACATTTATTTTTTATTTGAGCCCTTGGCATCATCACCTCTTTTTTTGCCTCCCTGCAACTCTCATGACCTCTTGATAAATAATAAAGTATTATTGTTTTCATATCTTATACCAAATGCTGTCTTCCTCCACTCACATTTCTGTTCTTCATCCCCCTGGTTGGGGAGGGTCATGCTTCCATCATTGCAAATAGATCCCTCCCCGTTTCTCCCCTCTGCTTCCCACCTTCTCCCTACTCTTCTGGCATTTCTATTCCCATTACTGTTTCTGAGGGGTTTATCTGACCTGGATTCTGTGTGTTGTGAGCTCTTATTAGGGACAGCTAGATCTTAAGGTTTATTTTTAAATAATTTGTGTGTGTGTGAATTAGGTGGAGAAGGCTACATTTCAGAACATCAACTCTGCATCCAACGGTTCAAACCATTCATTAATCCCCACTCTCTAATTCTCTCCCACCCTATCCTCTGGTTTCTGGACTCCCTATGTTTTTCATTTTAAAAATCATTTGATTGGGGGACTCTTACAGCTCTTGTAACATTCCCTACATCACTTGCATAAAGTGTATTTGTACATATGTTATCATCAGTATTTCCAAAACATTTTCTACTCAAACCCTTATTATAAGCTCCTCTTTTCTCCCCTCCCTCCCACACACTCCCACATTCATGAACCCTTGATCCATTATATATCGCTATTATTATTTCAAATCTTACACTGCCTGTTGTCTCCCTTCATCCACATTTCTGTTATTTGTCCTCTTCAGTGTGGGGGGTGGGCACTAAACCTTGTGATGGGTTTCCCCTTTCTTCCCCTTCCTCCTCCCTGACCTTCCCCCTCCCTGCTTGATATTGTTGCTCTCACTTGTGTTCCTGAGGAGTTTATCTGATCTGAATTCGATATGTCCAGAGCTCTTAGCTGTACCAGTGTGTATTGGTGCATCCAGTCTAGCCAGATTTGTAACTGGATCATGGTAGGGGTCAGGTAAAGCATTCAAGAGCTAGAGGGATGATGTGTGTGTGGTCAGTGCTTTACTGCTCCTTGGTTGAATCATCCCTTCCTTATAAACGCTTCTATGGGGGAGATATCCAATTGTCTACAAATGAACTTTGGGTCTCTACTCCAGGCCCCTCATTCATATCAGTCTATTTGTTTGTTTTGGAATGTTTAGTACTTGATAGCTGATCCAGTTGACACCTCCTGATCACACAGGCTGGTGTGCTTCTTCCATGTGGGCTTATTTGCTTCCCTGCTGGATGGCTGCTTGTTTAACTTCAAGTCTTTAAGACACCAGTTGTTATAAATTTTAATAGCCAGGCACCATGTGCTCTCTTCACCACATTTGCTTATATACCCATTTTGTCTTCAGCAATCTTGTTGGGAAAGCAAATATCAAACAGTGCCAGATTATCAGACCAAAGTCTTCTTGTCTTAAGGGAGCCCTTCAGTCGAGGCCCAAAGACTGGACTCCCCTTTACGGTCTTCCATCCTTCCTCTCACCTGTCAACATCTGTCAACTCGAGTATGCAAGTCTTTGTCTTGGCTTTTATTTTTTCATTTCACTTTTGTTTTTATTTTTATAATAAAGTAGACATTTACTTTTTATCTTTATAAAAATATCTTTCTTTTTTATCTTTACAAGGAGTGGACTCTTGCAATATTTTGATTGACTAACTTCACTCATAGAAATCCAGGCTCATCATGTCATGCAGTGTTTCGTGGTCTCACCAGTGCTTTTTAAAAATGTATAGTGATCCATGGTGTATATGCATCATGAATTCTGTTTTCATTCTTCTACTGCTGGGCCTGTGACTTTTTCCAAGTTTTTGTTATTGTGAACATAGGAGTGCACGTGACTGTTCCTGCTATGGTTGTTACTTTGGCTATATACCCAGCAGAGGTAGTGCTGGATCATGTGGAATTGCTATTCCAGTTGTTTCAGGTAGTGCAATATCACTTTCCACAATTGGTGTACGTGTTTACAGACACTGCGGCACTGGATTCCAAACTGTCCATACCCATGCCAGCACTCTTTGTTTTCTATTTTTTTTAAATTGGGTTTTCATTGTCTGTGTAAGGTGACATTTCGATCTTGTTTTGATTTACATCTCCTTATGGTTAGGCATCCTGAGCATTTTTCTTCATTTTTTTCTACACTCGAATGTTATCTTTAGTGAACACTCTGTCCATGTGCATTTTCCACTTTTTAAGTGGGTTATTAATTTTTTTTCTGATTCAGGTAGTGCAGTATTCTACAGATACTGCAGAAGACCCCCCTTATTCCTTGAGTTAGTTACCACAGACTTTCTCTCATTTTGTGGGTTATCTTTTCTCCTTTTTGAAGTCTTTTGATGCACACGTTGCTGTTGTTCTGAGACACTTCTAACCCATAGTGACTCTGTGTCCAACCAAACGAGACACAGCCTCATCCTGCCCCTTTTGCACCATTACTCCCACGCTTCAGTGCATTGTTGCAGCCACTGTGTCCGTCCATCTGGTCCAGGACCTTCCTCTTTCTCTCTGCCCTCTCTTATACGAAGCAGGATTCCTTCTCCAGGAACTGGTATTTCCTGGGAACATGTGCAACGTATGTGAGACAAAGTCTTGCCATCCTTGCCTTTAAAGAGCACACTGTCTGCACTGCTTTCGAGACTGACTTGTTTATCTTTTGGCAGTCTGTGCTAATTTCAATATGCTTCGCCAATGGCATAATTCAAATACATCAATTCTTCTGTGGTCTTCTTTAAGGTCCAACTTTCATATGCATTTGAGATCACTGAAAATACCATGGTTTGGGTCAGGTTCATCTTAGTCCATAAAGTGAGATATTTGCTTTCAACACTCTAAAAAGTCTTATTCAACATATTTACCCAATGCAAAAGTGGCAGTTGGTTATGGAAGCAATTAGTCACATGTTTCATTTCTTCCTCCTATCCCTGAATCTCTGTCTTCCTCTTTTACTCCAGGTGAAACAATACCAAGTGTTTTAAAGCAATGGCCCCCATTTTCTTAGCCCAGTCTTGACTAACCATCAACTTCATGGAGAAGAACCAACATAAATTCAATCCCCCAAATAAGAAGACTTATTAAATTACAACTCTCTTATTTCTCAACTATCTCTTACACTAGCTGCCCATTTGCATCATTTTCTCTGACCTTGGTGATCAAGAATTATATCTTATGGCCCAAGTGATAATAAAAACACCAACCATCAAGCTTCCAAAGAAGCAGAAGCCAGCTACAAGCCTGGGAGGCCATATCATGCCTTTACTTCTGACCTGCTGGCTAAAATTTCCCTCCTTCCCCTCTTGGACTTTCCCTGAGCTCTTTCATTTCCACCTGCTGCCTCTTGCAATTTCTTTGGGTTTGCTAATTCATTGGAGTGGTGCACTGATCTCATAGAGGAATACTATACCTAAAATTATAGATTTATTATAACAAAATAATGCAAATGATCAGCATGGGGTGAGGCCAGAGACTGCTTCAACATGTAGCTTCGTTGTGCCCCCAAAGGATACCTATATCCTTCCTTGTGTATAGATGCTTTTCACAAGCATTAGCTCTCAGAGCTTTGCGGGAAGTTACTGCCTTACATATGCATGATTGATTGAATCATGTTCCCCTCCCTGCTTGAAGTCGATGGACATCAGGCTATATGGTAGTCTTTCTTACCAAGCCTGGAGAAGCCAACCTCACAAGATACCTCTTAGGGCAGTGATAACAGTGAGTCATGGTGTAGCCAACACAACTCATTTGCCCTCTCCACACAACTCACATGACTGAGATCACACTATACATCCTCCAGTGTCTGCCTTATTACCATGCAGTACAGCGTTCCCAAGGTTCATCCATCGTGGACAATCTATCAGAGCTACATTCCCTCTTTATGGTTATAATAGGACTTCATTGTATGTACACATCACACTTCTTTAACAGTGGTAAATATACAGGTAACCAGGAGGTGGAGACAAGACAGAAGGCAACATACACAGGCATGGGGAAGCCAATCTCATGGGATCACTCTCAGTGACACAGTCTGAGCAGATCTTGAGCAAAAGAGGTAAGTAGAACACAGACTGGAGAGAAGGAAAGTGCAGCAATCTGGTGGGTGCGATTACTAGTGCTTCCAGTGAGTCACAGAGCAGTCAGGGAGCCAGTGAAGCAAGAGAGTCAAGAGTTCCAATCATTTGTGTGGAGTCCCCCTGCAGAGAAGGCCTTGAATCAACAGTTGGAGATGCTGTACTTACGGTATCTCCATGTTCCACCTCTTATCCCTGTGGAATCTTGATAGGAATTGAATAATTCGCTGTGTCTTCCCCACTGTATCGGGCTCACACTAGTGAATGAGGACCAGAGAAGTGCATTTTTCTCCTTTATTCACTATCATACTTTCCTGGTAACCAGTGGTAAGGCTCTCACATGGGCCAACAATCCAATGGTAAAGGCAATACAATACCCATTCACTTCACACCTGACTGGTGCATGAGGACCACTTTCCAATACCAGTGGTCACCTACTGTACTAATTGCCAAGCAGATCAAATCATGCTTTCAGGAAATTCGGGCCATTTCCCTGGCTGCTGCTACCAGAGGTACACACAGGTAGCCACTTACAAAATGAGCTTCTCTGGATGGGACAACAGGCAACTTGCCATCACACCTTTCTGATTGGGGAATTTTTTTTTCAGCTTGGATTTTCCCTTCCTTCTTTGGTCTTTTTCTTTTCTATTATCTTCCTTCCCTGCCGACTTATTTTTCTCTCTTCCTTTATTTTCAACATCAATCCCCTTGCTTTCCTTTTTGTCTTTTCTGCTCCATCAGATATGAGAAGGACATTGTTTCTACAGTAGTCAGTCAGAGGTGTCACACCTACCACCCACTCCTGTGCTCAAGGGGTGGATGTCACCACTTGTTCCTGCACTACTGGATCAACAGTGGACAACACCTGCCTATCCCACCCACAGCTTCTCTTTATGACCAACAAGCAGGGACCTGTGCCCACACAAACACCAGTTTCTCCACTCCACACCAGGGTAGTGGCTCAATGTTCCCAAAGTAGCAAGTCCTAACAATCTTCCTGGATATATTATAACAAAGCAAAACAAAAAATCAGGGTAACTAACCAACACATAATCAACAAATAAATACAACATCTTGAAAATTTAGCAAAGTCAACCGACCATTTCAAAGCAAATACAGAAACAGCATAAGGTGAGACAAGCTTGTGACTAGGCTAAAGAACAAGGAAATCTTGACAAACAAGGAAGACTTGATCAACAGGTCATAGGACTATCTGATAAGAAATTAAAACACACATATATGTGTGAGTATATTATATATGCACATACATATATTTGGGCTGGATTTGGACCAATGGTTTGAACTTTGAACACAGATATGATAGTCTTAACTATAAACCCCTCACCTAACTAACTAAAAGGAGAAATCATCAACATCACAATAAAAACACAAAAGAATGGCATCAATAAATTCATACCTATCACTAATTACACTGAATATAAATGAATTAAATGTACCAGTCAAGAAAGAAAATGGCTGAATGTATAAAGAAACAGGAACCAGTAATCTTGCTACCTACAAGAGATTTTCCACAGATACAAAGATAAATGTAAATATAAAAAAATCAAAACAGGAATAAAAGATCAAGCTAATCATGACCAAATAAAAGAACTGGTAGGGCAATATTAGTTTCTGACAAGATAGACTTAGAGGTGAAATTAACATAATACATATGGAAGGTAATTCTATAGTCATTAAAGGGCCAATCCAACAAGATGTATTCATGAAAAATATTTGTGCACCCAATGACAGTGATCAAAATGCATAAAATGAATACTAGCAGAACTGAAATGATAAAATTAGGAGATTTTAGCCTACTTCTTTCAATCAAGGGTGGAAGAACTAGAAAGAAACAACAAAAATATAGAAAAAGACTAATGAAAGAAAATATGAAGGGTTATACTCATACTAGTGTGTAAACCTAGATGAAATAGAAAATATTTTAGAATCACAACATGTCTAAATTAGCACCTACAAGGGTAGAAAGTTGGAACAGACTCATAACAAAAGAAGGAATAAAAAAATCATTAAAAACAATTTTTCAAGGCTGAGCACCGGTGGCGTAGTGACTGTGTGTGGGACTGCAGCCCACTGGGATGGAGGTTCAATTCCAGCAGTGGGGCTGGGCCTCTTACTCCCACCACTAGAGAACAGTGATGCCCAAAAACAAATAATAATAATAATAATAATAATAATAATAATAATAATAATTTTTCATGCATTTATATATGATGATGGAGACATACATCTATGTATCTATTTCTAGATTTAGTATTAAGGTATCAGATGGATATTGGACCTCCACTCAAGTACTCCCTTAATGCAAAAACACTGGCATTCCCTGATGCTCACCATCCCAACATGATTGTTGAAGACAAATGTGTGCATAAGCAAATGTGGCGAAGAAAGTTGATGGTGTCCAGCTATCAAAAGATATAGTGTCTGGGGTCTTAAAGGCTTAAAAGTAAACAAGCGGCTGTCTAACCATCTAGCTCAGAAGCAACAAAGCCCACATGGAAGAAGCATGTGCTCATGAGGTGTCGAAGGGATCAGGTATCAGGCATCAAAGAACAAGAATCATGTCGATGTGAATGAGGGAGAGTGTAGAGTGGGGATCCAAGTCCCATCTGTGGGCAGCTGGACATCCCCTGACAGTAGGGTCACAGGAGAAGACAAAGCAGTTGGGGTGCAGTGTAGCAACGATGAGACATAAAACTTTCCTCTAGTTTTTAAATGCTTCCTCCACACCACTATCATGACCCCAATTCTACCTTACAAATCCGGCTAGACCAGAGGATGTACACAGGTACAGATAGGACCTGGAAACACAGGAAATCCAGGACAGACGAACCCTTTAGGACCAGTGGTGAGAGTGGCAATACCAGAAGTGTAAAGGGTAGGCTGGGTAGAAAGGGGGAACTGCATCTAACCCCCTTCTTGGGGTGAAGACAGCAGAACCATGTGTGATGGGAGATATCAGACAGTATAAGATGTGACAAAATTATAACAATCTATACAGTACCAGGGCTCATCGAGGAGGGGGGGTAAATTAGATGCTGATACCAAGGGCTCAAGTAGAAAGACAATATTCTGGGAACGATGATGGCAACACACATACAAATGTGCTTGATACAGGGGTTGTGTGTGTGGATTGTGATGAGTGTTGTATGAGCCCCAAACAAAGTCGTTAGAATAATATTAATAATAATAAAAATTTTCCCTTTTCCATCCCCAAAACTCCTTGTCCTGATTATTTCACTGATGAATTCTACCAAACACTCAATTTACACTCAAGAGACAAGTTTACCCCAATTTTATCCAAACTAAAAATATCATCAATGATAAGATAGTGAAAACTTAAGGGCCCTATTGCAAGGTATACACATATTGTCAAATATAATGAAGGAAGTATGCACAATAAAAGACTAAATAAATGGCTGGAGCCAACTAAAAGTAAGACACTTATGTGCATCAAAAGATTTCATCGAAAAAAAGTAAGCAAAGACTTACTTTTCTCACAGACTGAGAAAAAAAACCTTTATCCATGACATAATGGGTGAAAGACGAATCCCTAAAATCTATAGAATACCCCCGTCAAAAAAAACCTCATCATTTGCTGAGCCCCGGTGGCGTAGTGGTTGAGTGCAGGACTGCAGCCCTTTGACTTGGCAGTTCAAATCCAGCAGCAGCGAGGCTGGGCCTCCCACTTCCACGAGAGGGCAGTGATGCCAAAAAAAAAAAATCTATAGAATACTAGTAGATCTCAATAAGGAAAAAAAAACAAGTAATCCAATATAAATGGACAAATAATATAAAAAGACAGTTCACCAAAAATGACCTTCAAATGACTAATAAATTACATGAAAAAATACATATCGTCACTAGTCATTGAGGAGATGCAAGTCAGAAGAACCATGTAATATCACATTGACAACAATAATCCAATTAAAGAACAAATGTAAAAACAACAAATGATGGGGAGAGTGTGGAGAGTCTGGAATTCTTCATATACTGTTGGTGGGCCCGTAAACATGTACATACATTGTGGAAATCAACATGGTGCTACATAGAACAACTGGGAATGTAAATCCCATATGATCCAATAGCAATACCTCCGCTGGGTATATAAGAACTAAGAGACATAACGCAAATAGACATATGCACACCCCTGTTCATGGCAGCACAGTTCACAATAGCAAGAACCTGGAAACAACCCCCAAAGCCCATCAGTGGAAGAATAGCTAAAGGAATCTTGGTATATACACATAATGGAATACTGTGTATTGTTAAAAAACATAGATGAAAATATAAAGCACCTCACAACATGGATAGAGCTGAAGAACTGTATGCTGGGGAAAAGTAAGCAATTGCTAAAAGATACATATTGTATGAGACCATTACTATAAGGAAAAATACCAAGATAAATACTTGCATTTGTCTCAGGCCATGTAGTTATTTAATCCAGTTTCTCAAACAATGTGGTAGTGTGATGATCTAATGCTTAAATTAATTTATCCTTCCTTATTTGCTCATCTAAAAAATCACTTCTTCAGAGGAGGCCTCATCTTAACTGAGGTCAGCTCTTTATTTGGTGGGGAGAGGGACCTGCAATCGAGTGCTGTCCCATGTGGTTGTGGTTGTTGTTCGGTGTTGAGTTGGTCCTAACTCATAGCCACCACATTTACCGCAGAAGATACACTGTCCAATTCTGTACGTCCTCACAATCGTTCTTGTGTTTGAGTCTATCATTGCAGCCAAAGTGTCCAATGGCCTTACTGAAGAGCTTCCTCTTTTTTGTCCTTCCTTCTCCAGAGACTGGGCTCTCATGAGAACGCGTCCAAATTACATGAAGCAAAATATCACAATCCTTGCTTCTAAGGAGCATTCTGGCTGTATTTCTTACAAACTACACTTTGTATTGAAAAATCTGCTAAATGTGAGCTCTTTAACATGTTGAAAAGCAAATATGTTACTTTAAAGACTAAAGGGCACCTAACCCCAATCATGGTATCTTCAATTGCCTCATATGCACGGGAACATTGAACCTTGCATCAAGAAGATCTAGGAAGATTATGGAAGATCTAGAAGATTATGGTGCTGCTGAAGAATGTTGAAAATACCATAGAAAACCAAAAGAACAAACAAACTTGTCTTGGGAGAAATACAGCCAGATAGTCACCCCCAATTCATGGACACTGCAGTCATGGTGATTGATGAATTTAAATGGGAATTCGGGACCACAGGTAGGGCATTGATGCCTGTCTCTCAGGTGATTTCGGTTGGGGAGGACAGCCTGCCCTTGGAGAAAATGCTTAACACTCCCACTAAAGGAACTTAACACACCTGCTGCAGATTAAAGAAAACTGAAATGCTCATTTGGATTTAAAGCTGAAACACCTGTGATAGGTAGTTGCATTGTGCCAAGTTGGCCAATGAACACATGTGGGATTAATTGAAGGGCAGAGAGCTAGAAGACTCAGCAAGCCTTGCCTTTCTGGCTCTTTGATGATTGGACCAATATGTGGCTGCCTTAGCTGGTTCTCTGCCTCAACTTGCGAGCTATACTACCTGGGGGACACCCGATCTGTGGACTGTGCCTGTGTAGTTTGAGGTTCCTTCAAGATCTGCTTCACCGTATTACTGGAGTGTATGCATTGCTTGAGCTGGGGACTGTTGGACTCCGCCATCTGGTTGACTGTTGATGACCTGCCTTGCTGTTTGCTGCCCTCGCCCACATTGCTTGAATTGCTCTACAGAGAACTCAGCTGCCTGCTTGCTTGACCTGCACCTGGCAGCGCTCAAGACTTGAAGGACTGCTAGCGTATTGACTGTCTCATGGAAGTGAGTTGTACTGAATCATTTGTACTGCTCTATAGACTAGTTGTTTATTTCTTATGTTGAATATATTATCTATATAAGTATATATAGAATCACAAGTGTCTTGGTTCTGTTTCCCTAGAGAATCCTGTCTAGAATAACACCTTAATGTGAGAAAAAGAGAGGACTACTGTCTCAAGGTCTTGGGCCTATGATATAGAATTGTGAAAGTGGCTAGGTATGAATTGTTTTAAAAACCAAGTTCCAGAGTTTAGACTCAATCAACTAGATTAGATTATAGAACAGTGTTTTTTGTTATTGTTGCTTCAGAATTGTGGACATGGTCCATTGATTGAGTAAGAAATCAAGTCAGTATATTATATGCAGAATTTTTATTTTATGAAAAAGTTTAGAATAGAGGAATAAAATGTCAGTGTGCATTACAGTCTCGTCAGTTTATAATTTACATATATGTGCACATGTGTATAAGGCTTTAAAAATATATTGCAGATTATAATCAAACAAAATAAAAATTGTCTAACCTAGGCACTGGAAAGGTGTGATGACTTGTGGACATGTGAAGTATTTTAGTTTTTAATGGAGATGTATTTCATAAAAGATATACAGTGGGCACACAAGAGGGTTCCTGTGACCCAGAGTTTCCCTCCCACAAGGCAAGGAGATGGTTCTGATTCTAGAAGACATTGAGCAATGTTTAGAGACATTTGAGGTTATCAAAACGATAGGGATGCTATTGGCACTTCCTTTATAGCCTCATCTTTATAAGAGTTTTATGCCCCGTATTATATTATTGTTTGGGGGCTTGTTGTGTTGTTTTGGGGGGGGTTGAATTCTATGAAATGCTCTCTGAGACTGTGTCATTTTGTGATAGAAGGGACTTTATTTACCTAAATTAAGAAGTGAAACTATTGGAAATGCTGTTGTAAGTGGGTTTTCATGAATGCCACCCTCTACATTAGGGGAAATCCCATAATGTCCATGAATAACCCTGCGGTTCTGGTTTCTGCCAGCTAGGACACTGGTTTTTATCCTGCCTCATGTGGCCTGCAGGAAATAGGTACCTTTGTAGAGAAAACCCCTGATTGTGATGCTCATCGTAATGATACACTGAAATTTTTATCAGTATTGCACATCAACACAGAATATAAGTGTTTCCTGCCATTGGGAACACGATAAAAAAGAGGAGTGAGAACACTCTGTATCTGGGGAACAATAATATATCTGATGCAAGAGGATGGTTTTCTTTGTGTGCTTCTAAATTGAACTTGGCTTAAGATTTTGTTGTATGCCAAAATAAAGTTATATTTCCTTTTCTATTTTGTGGGTAGTGAACCACAGATTTCTGGTCTACATTTATAGTGAGAAATTTATTGTTAGCTAGCTGGAGTCCTGATGGTGGAGTAGTTACACATTGGGCTGTGGTCCACATGGTTAGCAGTTCAAAACCACCAGCGATCCCAAGGGAGAAAGACTGGGCTTTTCTACTCCCTTAAACCTTACAGTCACAGAGCCCCACAGAGGTGGCGATGAGTCAGCATTGGCCTGATAGCAGTGAGTGAGAAAGCAGCTATTTAGCAATGGCTTTGATGTAGACCGGTCATTTCAGAATTTTCAGTCAAACGAGCCTGGTGTTAAACGACTATGCGAGGATTGTTATGCAGTTGAGCTGCATTATTCTGGAGGGTTTGGGAAAAAAAACGTAAACATCATAGATTGTGTTTCTTCTCATGGAACAGATCTAGTTGATGGGCTGACATATTTTTTTGGATTAGGCATTATATGGCTCACCCGTGAGGAGCCAGTAGATTCTGGCAAATTAGGAAGATCCCTTGGTGATCCACTTTCTGAAAGACAACCACTGAAAGCCTCACAGGTGACACCAGAAGACAGTCTGACTCCCTGGCTCGGCCCGCATCATCAGGAAGGAACACTCACTAGGGAGAGACGTTTTGGGAAGCACAGAGCCAGAAGAGCGAGGAAACTGCCAGTCAGATGGACGGACTCCATCATGCAAGTGGCTGTGGTGGCGGTTGCATGTGAAGGCGGAGTCGGCTCGGGCAATACTTTATTCTGTACGTAAAGATGCCATGAGTCAGAGGCCACTCCCCAACAGCCAGCAACAACAACAACAGCTGACCGTCAGAGCAAAGAGAGCGAGTTACTAAGACTTGTCTTGATTTAAAGAGACGCCGTACAGTTTTCAACACACTGGAGCAGGTTGTTCATAAACAGATTGTGACGCTCTGCCTGCCACTGTCTTCCTCTCCAGAGTTCCCTGCTATGGGTTTCACAAGGCTTTTTTCTTAAGATATGTTTCCCTGACCTTCATCCGCCTAAGCGGTCTTATGAAATGGGTAATGGGTCACGCAAGCAGATAAGCACATTGCATTAATGTCATAATTCGGTATGTGGATGCTATCTTTTAACTGCTGATTATTATATAATTTATATATGATAAAACAATACTGAATTCCTGGGTCATCTTATAATTTCTCATGAAAGTCAGAGTGAGTAAATATATTATGAAATATAATATTTTGTATATTCAGTAAATATACAAATATACAGCTCAAGCTCTATCATGAGACTTCTTGTCCAAAGAAATGGAGTTCAATGATAACCCTAAGTCAATTTCATCTATACCTGCAGACCAGGAGGACTCTAAATCTGAAATGATTGCAGTGTTAGATTTCCTATCTAAATTAATGAATTCATCAATGGTTTGGGAGCTTATAGACATTTTACAGTACATTACAAAGGTCAAACAATCCTTAAGGTATGCAACTCTCATGATTGAGCTGTGGATTGCTAGATGTATTAATTCCTCGTTAATAATATATTTTGGGGGCTGAACCCCGGTGGCGTAGTCGTTGTGCGCGGGACTACGGCCCACTGGGATCGAGGTTCAATTCCAGCAGTGGCTCCACAGGAGCAAAGGCTAGGCCTCCTACTCCCACCACCAGAGGGCAGTGATGTCCAAAAAACCAGAAACAAAAAACAAAAAAATATTTTTTAAAAAAATATATACAATTCTACTTATATATGTGTGTGTAGAACGTACTTAAACTTACCTCAAATGTACTTTTTAAGCTGTGTGCATCTATCAGAAAAATATCTTGTGTGCATGTATTAGAACAAACAATAAATTTTTAAAAATTAATCTCATTAATAAATTATGGATTTTGCTCCCATGGTAATAGGATAAACTCCAATTAATTATACTATACTGGAGGGAACATCTGTTTTTTGCCAGAAGCCATGCTTAGTGAGCATGCTCACAGACTTGCAAGCTCATACTGAGGGGGACTGTCTTCCCAAAGCCCTCGCCTGCTTGCCCAGCTGCCGCCATGCTGACCCGTTACTCCCCACCCCTCACAGCCTCTCGCAATGTTCCCTGGACTGTCATTCCTTGGCTTTCCTCTTTGACTGTGGCAGTCACCAAATCTGGTGTCAATTTGAGGATTAAAAGTGTCGGGGTGGCATCTAGCCTGCCAATCTGGAGATGGCCGATGTGAACTCTGTGTGGGCATGACCTCCTGAGAATTCTGGGAAATGTGACAATCCTCTCCATTCACTTCCTTGGAGATTTTCTACTGACAGCACTCACTTGGAGATGCTTTACTGACAATGCTCACTCCCTGGGACATTGTAGCTGAAGAGACACATGGCAGCATGCTGATAGACCCTGAGCTCTGGAAAGTGAAGGAGCCAGGGGGAGATCCCTGCCAGCACTGAGATGCTTCTACTGCCACTGGATACACAAGACTCTGCACCCACAGTCTGCGATTGTCCTGGTGTCATTGCATATGCATCATGAGTCTGAAGAGGACTTATAGATTGCTGTCCGACATATGGGCTAATATCAGACTTATGGACTTGATCAAGACTGGGTTGGGACATTTTCTCGATGTTCAATTGCTCTTGCATATAAATCTTTTTCTTATACACAGAAGAGTTTCTATGAATTTGTTTTGCTTGTCTACCCAGACTAACACATCGACTTTATTGAACCTCACACTTTCATTCCGAGTCCAGTCTCATGTTGCCTCTTCCTGAAGGTTCGTGAGTACCTCCTTAGGGAGCTACCTTCTATGTCTCCACAGCCGACCTCGAGGCCAGCATCACCACCAGCAAGTGGATGGCCACTCACAGTGACCCTGTCGGACAGAGCAGAACTGTCCCCGTGGTTCTCTGGGACTGCAACTCTTTGTGAGAGTAGAACACGCTGAGCAGTGGCTGAGGATCTGGAACTGCTACCCTTGCGAACCAGAGCCTAGTCAAACCCAGTGTCCCCCATCCCGCCACCTACGCAGGCCTTCCGAGCAATGTGTTTCCACTTTCTTTGTCATAAAGGTATATTAGAAAGTGCAAAAGGGTACCTCACAAAGCAAACAAAGGCGGCATTGTAGGGATGAATTTGTGACAGTTTTTTTACCAAGTCCTGCGGCCATTGATACTAGTACCAAATGCCTGCTGAAGCAACACTCTTGTATTTTGTCCTTGCTCTGTGGGGCTAGCTTCTAGGACCTCTCTTTACTGTGTACTTAGGAAGGGAGAGATCATCTTTGTTGAGCTCCCCCCCCCCAATACAAATGGCTCGTTAATAATTAAGAGGTGTTTAATGTTGGATAAACAATGTTCAGAGTAAGGATTGTCAAGGCCCTGCTCAAATGCTGAGCTCTGCGGGGCCAGGATCTGCCTCTGCTGACTGTTACGTACTTCTGCACTTAGTCAAAATCCCTGGCACATAATCAACATGAAATATTTGTGGAATGGGCATTTGCTGTTTTCTTGGATGTATCTTAGCATTTTTCTCAACAAGATTTGGATGGGTAGTTTTGTACTTGGTAAGCGGAAAATAATGGCAGGTTTGGCTGGGAGAGTGGGGGGCCACCGTGGTCCCAAGATCTGTGTGCCTTTGTGGCTGGGGGCACATTAGCTCTTCAAACTCGTGGCTGCCCTCGGGAGATATACATGAGGCAAAACTGTGAGCCCTTCATGAAAATGAGGAATAGAGTGTGTGCGCTTGTGATGAATTTCTGCAGACATTTTCTGTGTGGTAGATACATTCTATTGAAATTGTGCCACTTTGTCTTGATAATAGCCCACTGAGTGTTCCCCGTACTAGTGCCCATTTTTGCAATGGTGAGTAGATTATCATGGGCACACAGTCCAGCCTGGGTGTGTGTTGAGCAGTCTAGTGAGAGCTGTCACATGTAAGTTCAAGAACACAGACCCTGCGAACCAAAATGACTTAGAAGAACGGTGGCCAAAGCATTACCTGTTGGGCTGGTTTCTCTGAGGGGGGTGGGGTCGTGGATGCTCATTTAGCAGGAAGCATGAAACAGTGAGAGTGCTCCTTGGGTTAGAAACCTCAGTGATCATCTGCTATGATTCCATCTTAAGTGGACTGCCCTTTGAAAGAACCAGACACGTCCCTGAGACTTGAGATTCAGAACCTCTTTGCTGCTTGCTATTTTCAGAAACTGCTTTAAGGGGTATTTTTAGAATATCATCATGATTATGAAAAATAAAATTGCCTAGGGGAGGTTTATCTAAGTTGCTGGAGAGTATAGTTTCATTTTAAAAGAGAGGATAGGGGCTGAGCCCCAGTGGCGTAGTGGTTGTGCGTGGGACTGTGGCCCACTGGGATGGAGGTTCAATTCCAGCAGTGGCTCCACAGGAGCAAAGGCTGGGCCTCCTACTCCGACCACCAGAGGGCAAGTGATGCCCAAAAAACAAAGAAAAACAAAAATAAAAAAGAGGATATTGTCATTTTAAAAAATGCTAAATCTTCAGACTAAGGATGCTCAAAGAAGCAGAAATTAGACTCTCCTTTAAAACCACCATTCTATTTTTCAAATCATTAAGAAGTTTGAAAGTAAGGTTTGTACTTCTAGTTTTAATTAAAATTAGTTATTCATTTTTAACAACTATATCAATATATAATTCACATATTATACAATTCAATGGCTTAATCATACTAAAAAAGTTGTACAATTATCATCACAACAAACTTGAAAATATTGTCTTCTTTCTTGTACCCATTATGCCTAGTTCCCCAATGCCTTCCTAGGTCCCATGCCATAGCCCTAAGAAACAATAGTTACTATCCAGTTACTGTTGCTAAAGATTTAGCTATTCTGGATTTAATATAAAGACAAACCTAAGAATGAAAACAAACAAAACTCAAAACAACAAGAACTCCAAAATTTAAAAAAAGCAGAAAATTAAAGAAATTAGAACAAATTTTAAAGGGGTCAAAGGGGAGATGTAAGGTGTTAAGTTTTAATCTAACTACATCTGTTTGGGGCCACTTTCTAATGCACTCTATCTGATAACAAGACTATTCACATCCCTGGTCAAGGGTCAGAAAGGATTCACCAGAGGCTTAATCCAGATAGGGATCCTGAAAGTGGATTTGGGGTTTCCGCTATCATCCATAGCCTTTGTAAGTCAGATGCTCAGAATTTAAACTCTAACAATGGTCTCCTCCTCTGGTCTTGAATTTTGCTACTTGCAATCCTTGGATCACATAGGCTGTGTGAACTTAGCTAACACCTTACTCTGATGGCTGCTTGTCTGAAGACAAGCTTTTAAGATACTACGCACTGTTTGTTCTGATAGCCAAGGACCATCTGCTTTCTTCACCACTATTTGCTGTATCACTCATAGCTTCAGTGAACTCTTCTTTGGGGAAAGGACCATATCAAGAACTCTGTCAGGTCTACAATTAAGTGTGAGCTCAAAATCCATGAATAGATCGATGGTTTATATATGCCCATGATTCACTTTAGAGACAAGATTATCATTCTATTGGGGAACATCCTCGTTGAAGTGTAGAATTATGCTGTTGATGGTATAATTAATTAAGTCAATGGTATAGAATTTTAAATCAGTTGGATTCCTAGATACCAGCCAAAAGAGCTCTGAAAAAGAAATTAAGGGAAAAATACCGTTTACAATAGTAAGGATTTGGAGCCCATGAAGATGATGAAGATCCAGTATTGTAGCCTTCAATGCCAAGGAGACCCAAATCCTTACAAGTGAATAGGTAACATCATGATAAAAGGACAAAAGGTTGAAGTTGTCAAGGATTTTGTCTTGCTTGGATCCATCATCAATGCTCATGGAATCAATTGTTAAGAGATCAAAGTATTGTATTATGTAAATCTTCTGCACAAGACATCTTTGGAGCATTAAAAAGTAAGTGTGTTACTTTGAGGACTAAGGTGAGCTTGACTCAAGCAATGGGATTTTCTATTGTTTCACATGCATGTAAACTTTGAACATTGGATAGGAATGCATTTGAATTGTGGCGCAGGAGAAACCAGTCCTGGAGAAAGACATCATGCTTAGCCACGTGGAGGGGCAGCAAAGGAGGGGGAAGCCTTTGTTGAGAAAGACTGACACAGTGGCTGCATCAATGGGCTCAGGGGTAGGAACAATTGTGAACATGGGTTTCCTTGCCTATAATCTTAAGGAAAACAGATCATCAAACTTTTGATTTCTAAGTATTGCTGGAAAGAGTTGAAGTGCTGACTTTTAGTTTCCACTCATGTGCAAAGTATATATGCCCCCTGGGTCCCTCTTCCATTTAGCTCTTTAATTTTTTCAGTAATATTTTATAGTTTAAATTTATTCCTAGGTATTTTTTTTAGATGCTACTGTAGGTTGATTCATTCCCTTAACTTCCTTTTCAAATTTCTCATTGTGGAAGTTTAAAAACTCAGCTCATTTTTGTAGGCTGGCCTTGTATGTATCATGTCATTTTGTGCAATTTACCTAGCTGTTAGACTGAGTTTTCTAAGAAATGAAGCTAAGTACATTCATCTTTATATATAAGAAAACGCTTCGTATCAAGAAAGAAACTCATATCAAGGAAGCAGCCCAGCCTAGCCCAACTCAAGTACATGGGTGTTGAGCTAGCTGGAACTCTTTCCAGATTCATGCAGTTGCCAGCCAGTGAAGCAGGAAGACAAAGCAGGAAGTGGGGCGATCACAGATGAGTGGGTACAGTGTCACATGGATCCAAGGTTGGCAGGAATATAGCAGAGAGCTGCAGCTTCCAAGACCCACAAGCTATTTGGGCTCCCAATGCCAGAGCCAGACACAGAACCCAGGTAATCCACAAGGCAAAGAGAGGCAAGAGAGACATTCTTAAAAAGACCACACCTCAGGGAGATATTCTTAGACTGTGTCCTGATTGGACATAAAATCTAACCATCTCATCTAAAACATCTATGCCTGCATGGAGATCAAAGTTTTATTAGTGGTTTTCGAAGGCAGATGAGAGGGAGAAAAGAAAGGCAGACTCGTTGTATAAAGAGCACTGAACTTCTGTCAGCAGTGTTGAAAAAAATTAGAAATGGATATTGATTATAATTGAATGGTGTGATAAATACAGTGTCACTGGATTGTACATGTGAAGAATATTGATAGAGATGTGTTTTGTTACATGTGTGTTTACCAGGATGACAGAAAAAGAACCTTTGAAAAATAATCAAGTTCTGACATACTTAGCAACATGGATGAGAGCTCAGAAACATGCTCAGGGAAAGAAAGCAGATGTCACAGGTGGCCTGGTTCCTTATAGATAAAATTTGGAGTAGGGACATTCATAAGGACAGGGAATAGATCCATGCTTACCAGTGCTAGAGGTAAGAAGATGTGGGGAATGACTGTATATTGAAAGGATTTTGTTTTGTTTTGTTTTGTTTTGGGAGGTGGGGAGCAGTGATGAAAATGTTTTGGAATTATATAGTTACACAATATTGCGACTCTATTGAATGACACTACACTGTACACTTTAAAATGGTCAACTCTATGTTATAGCAACTTTTATCTCAATTTTAACCAAACAGAAAAAGAAAAGTCAGAAAATCACTTAGAAAATGTCCACCCTGAGTTATAAAAAGTACATTTCATTAAGTTCAGGCAGATACATATAATTTATAAATGGGAATCCTGGATATAATTTACATTTATCAAAAAGACACAAGATAGAGAGTTGAAGTTCAAAATGAAATAAAAATTAACTCACTCAATTACAATGCCAAATAATATTTTGTTTCAAAAAAGACATCAAAAAATTTCTGCATTATCAACTTACATCTGGCAGTAACAAATGGGAGAGTATAAATCTTTACATGAACAAACTCTGCTTCTCCCATTCATACAATATGAATGTTAAATCGATGTTTATATAACACTGATTTTCACATGATGATCTGGTTGCAGAATTAAACCATGCTGATAAGTGAGGAGCGAGTATTCTGAGCCTTAACAAGGAAGGCTAGTTTGGGAAATATGGACAAAGATTTATCTATTAAAATAAGCACCCCCTCTAAATCAGTTATTGCTATATTTTTCAATGAAAGGCAATAAGATGGCAAATTTTCTCTTATATTTACTCTGTTTAATCTTTATATCAGTGACAATAAAAGTCAAGATATTGATCAAAGCACACAGAGGGAAAGCAGTCAACTAGAGAAAACCTGTGAGCGCCCCATTGAGTGTGACAGGAAGGAAACCCAGTGGGAACCACAAACCACCTGAAAGATTCTTTTTGAATTATGTGGGCCAGGCAGTAACCATCAACAAATTTAGTCATTCCGGTTCCTTAGATAACTCACCTGGTTCTCAGTTGTTGAAGTAAAAAAGACTTAAACACTTCAGACTATATTAGTTTATACTATCTATTCAATAAAATTAATTCACATTGTCAAACAGATACAAACAACTGATTCCACAATAGCCTTTACATTTTTCCTATCTTGTCACTTATTCGTTCATTAACACAGCACCTTAATGTGGGCACAAGCAGTGCGGGTCCTCAAGTAGGTGACCATCAAAGGGGCAGCAGCTTTGAAACAAGTAATAATAATGTAAGAATATATTTATTGCAGAGAGTGGATATTCCCAGGTAAGGTTTCTTTCGCTGAGGAAGAACTCTTCCAGGTTAAGACTTGTAGGTTGATGAAGTTTGTGGTCAGCTGTGCATGGGAGAACATTCTGGGTACTTTACCTCGTATTACCCATTGGAAATCCATTGAAACTCTTACTTTCCCAGTATTTTCCTTTTAACCAAAAAAAATAGGCCTCCTGCTTAATAAAAGCCTGATTCATACATGATGAAACTGGAACCAAAACACTTTGTTTGAATATTTTCATCGTCAAGAAGGAAAAAAAAGGAAAGCATTTTGGTAGTAACCACAAAAGAAGCTTTGGTCTTCCTCACTCTCTCTCTCTGCTCCCTGCAGCAAAGGGTTAAAGTAGAACAAGTTCACATGGACTTATAATTACTCTGAAGGCCACCCTGATACAAGGGACTTAATGATTAATAAACAAAGCCTTCAAGAAGAGTCCCCGAGGAGAGAGAGCTGGGAGGCAGGAGGAAGAACACTGGCTTTGAATCAATGCATCTGGTTCATGGAATGACTGGTACTAATCCCAATGTGGTTGTTTCTGCACCTTTTCTTTTCAATCTCTATCCAGGGTATTTATCTCTCAAAATTGTTGGGATGATTTATGAGTTAATGTACTTTGTTTATACTAAAACATCAAATAAATTGTCGTTCTTCTTGTTTTGTTCTTTTACCTCCTCTTTCAAAATTAAGAAATCTGGCTGACAATGGCCCAAGATTTTATTGTCTAAGTGTTACAACCAAAGTGGGAAGACAATCGAGACTGATGTAGAAGACCAATTACAAGGTAGATGTTTCCCCAGTTTTCCAGGAGTATATGAGCTTCCATGTTGAGCCCTTGGGTTTGTGGAAGGCTCAGGTTGACAGTGGGAACCCTAATTCCACTTTGAGTCTGGACAGAAATTGACTCTGTCATTTGTATTCTTTCTAACCATTCGTTACCATCATAAAAGGTTTTCTACCTTGACAGAGTTTAAAGAAGAGTGAAATGCCCTAAAGCAGTGCAGGGAGAAGCAGTCTTGCCCTCTGGGGACTTGCCTGGGTGTGCTCTTAATGGATATTGGGGTACTAGGATCACATAGTCATAAATCAAACACCTTATCATCCAACCACCAGGTGGTTAGAGAGCCCCAGAACCAATCCTGTGAGCTTTTCTAATCTGCAATTGTTTCAATATCCTAATCCTGGTCTTTTTCTCTGCCTTCACTATGGGCAGTTCAGCTGCTGCCAAGCATGCGTCTGTGATGGCTTCTTTTGTCTTTCTGTGCTTTTATGGTGTATGATTAAAATAATTGGCAGTGAAAACTGTGGACATTATTGTGGCCTCGAGCTGATGATGTGCCTTATCCAAATGATTTTTTTTATTTCTTTTCTTTGTTCTGTTTAAGACTTAGTAAAAGGGTCCTTATATATTGAGTCCCTGGTAGATCAGTGGAGTAAGAAGTGGGCTGCTAACTTAAAGGCAGGTGGTTAAAGTCCACCAGCTACTCTGAGGGAGAAAGGGGAGTTTTTATGTTCATGTAAAGATTTCTAGTTTCAGAAACCATATGAAGTCATTCTACTCTGCCCCATCCACTCACTGGCAGTCAAAATTGATTTAGTGGCCTGGGGGGGTTATTTTTGTTTATGTATTTGAATTCGAGGTCTGTTTTCCACCTAGGACATAGGGAAAGAAATTTAACCCAGTTGGAAATTACTAGATATTGTCAATTACATAATAATTATGAAAATAATGAATAATAAAGCCAGTCATATTAAAAATGCAAAGATGAACTGTTACACCTGGATCTAACATTAGGAGGAAGATTAGGTGATACAACAACATAAAAAAGTAAAGGTGGTAACGTGTCCTTCTAGGTTAGTACTTTGACTGCCCTAGGTTAATTAATTTACCTTGTAGTATACCAAGTCGAAGTAGTAAGAATTTTTTTTCCTTTTTCATGCATTCTTTCTTCCTTCTAGAAATCATTTCCCTTCACTGTCCTATCCACAAAGATCATAATCATATCCTTTTTTTAAAAAAATGTCAGAAAAAAAGATATCAGTAGACCAGTAATTATAAACATTTTAATTTTATTTTAATCAAATAGAAATCTGAAGAGGAAAATCCCTCATCAGGGTAATGCTGCACTGTGTATAATTAAGTTATGCCATTAAAATATGACAGTGTGCTAGAGGGTAGGCACATATTCGCATGAGTGAAAGGGAAGGTCACATGGAATAAGAAGGAGGTCAGCCACAAACAATGGAGACTGGGGAGGACACTGGCAAGAAGTTCGAGGGGATCGAGGTAAATACTGTTACACGTACAACCTTGCCACCACAGGCTCTACAATGAGATGCGTGGATAGGCACACAGGTTAAAAGGGGTCAGAGGGAGAAGGGGATTATATCCAAGAATGCACATAGATTTGACAGGGTATTTCTCTCTGGCTACTGACCTTTGCTTCTCTGACCTCTATGAATGTGGTGGAGAGCAGCACACTGCCAGTAGGTTGATACAGACTCCTGGAAACCCGAGAGCGGTTCCGAAGTTATAAATCTTTGGAAGAGCAGAGAGCTTCATTTTTGTCCTACAAGGTGCGGAGTGGGTTGGAACTGACAACTTGCGGTAGTGGTGTGGAACAGACAGGGCCGGTTTTTATGAAAACTTCCTAGACAGAAGGAAACAGTATACGTGGACAAGGCACTGGATCTGGGGGCTCAAGGCCAGATTCTGGTGGGACACCACGGTCAATTGACATAACACAGTCCACAAAGACAGTCTTCTATATCCTTGCGTGGTGAGTCATGAAGGAGGTCCTTAAAGCTCTTGTGCAGCCATGGCACGATTGGGCTCCCTTTTTTCCCCACTGTCCTTCTCATAAACATCCTAATTAGAGCTTATATTTGAGATGGTATGATGAGTATCTCCTTGCCCTAAGGAAAGAAGAGTGAAGAAAGCCTAAGACACGTGGAACCTATAAGCCCAATTATGTGAGTCTCTATAAATGAGCGAATAAATGAGTCTCTATAAATGAGCGTGAGTGAATGTGATAGGAGTGTCGGTGACGGAGGGGAGACTGTGGAATTTTGTGGTGTATGTGGTACGCATGAGTGGCTGTGACTCCGTGTGGCCCATATATGTTCTTGTGGAGTGTGTGTAATCTGTGTTTGAGTGAATATCTATTCATATACATCTTAATACTTCCAAGATTCACCCATTACCCACAGGTAAGTCTGATTCTTTCATTCTCATTTAGTTTGATGCATTTACTAAAATCTCTTACCATCCATGCAGTCACTGTAGGCGTTTATCCTTATACAGATGGCATGTGCACCCTGCTGGGTCTTCTTCCATATCTCAGAAATATGCAGGACCAAAGAGATCAACTCCCACACCAAGAGAAATAGTTGAGGGCAAAGGGGTCCAGCACTCATTCCCATGGGTGTGAACTCACCTACTCAAGCATTGCCATCGATCACAGTCCAGCACGGTGCTAGGTGTCTATGTCATGTGTGATCCTATGAGTACCCTCTCAATGCAGACGCAGGTTTACCCGTCCCATACATGAGGAATTTAAAGCTCAGCAAGATTAGATTCTTTGCCCAATACCACACTACGCTGGCGTGGAGCGGTATGCTTTAAAACCCACCTAGATGACTCCGGCACACAGTCTCGATTAAGGCAGCTTCCAGCAGAGTCTAGCTCGGAGCTTGTCGGTGGTAAGAGGGCCGGCGGGGGAGTTGTTACAGAGTGCAGGCCTGTGAAGTAAGCAGCCACCCCTTCCCTTCTGCCATTCTCTGATACTGGGGGTGGAGACGTGAGAGCCTCCCCATCCCAGGCAGTGAGCTTTGCTGAGACTTAGAAAGGGCCTTTTCAGAAGTGAGAGCTCACATTTGCTTCCTTTCCAAGTAGAGGAAGGTTTCTTGTGGGGCTCATCTTTGCATCTTCTGAGTCTCTCCTTTGCCAACTTTCCAGGTCGATACTTTATTGGGTTAGAAACAGCACCTGGGTAAAGGATTTTTTGCTGTTGTTGTTGTTTTCTGCTTAATTATTTGATGTATGTCAATACAACTCATTTTAAAGGGACCAGCAGGTTCAGTCTTTCAAAGGGTATATGTAAACAACCTACTTGACATGTGAATTCCTGATAATAGAAGAAATTGCTAGAGTCAAAATACTTTTAAAAATATATATCAGAACATAAGGGTAACAATATTGGCTGAAAACATATGTATCTATCCAGAAGTGTGTGCTGACAGATTCTGCGTGGGATGGCAGTGGGGAGGGAAATGTTTCTGCCTCTTCACTTGTTAGTGACTTGATCATGGGACACTCTGAGATAACAAGTACCATCTGCAACATGAGAAAAGACCAAGAACTGTTTGCTGAAATTTCAGACGACATCATGTTACAGGAATTCCTTATTTCCTGTGCAATTGACTGTGTGTGTATGTGTGTGTGCGTGTGTGTGTGTGTGTGAGAGAGAGAGAGAGAGAGAGAGAGAGAGAGAGAGAGATGAGGGGAGCACAGGAAAGGGGAAGAAAGAAAGAAAGAAGAGGAAATGATCGATTTCCTGCTGGGACAAAACAAAAATTAGCAAAGAACTTGGTTGCTTCAAAGTAGTATGAGCTGATATTTTTATATTCCAAGCCTTGAGGCAAGAGCTGAGGATAAGAACATTTAACCAGCAGAATTTCTATTAAATGTGAGGCATTTGGGGGTTGCAAATTTATTTTACATAATTAGTTAAGAAAGTTTCCAATAGTTCATGGGAAAATAATATTGAAGGCAATGGATTTTTTTCCCAAGAGCTTTTAAAAACTGTCCCTCATATAAAAAAAGGAGCTTTGGTGACACCGTGGCTTAAGTATTGGGCTGTTAACCCAAAGCACCAGCTGTTCTATGGGAGGAAGATGAGACTGTCTTCTCTTGGAAAGACATTTGGGCTTTGCCAAGACCCCATAGGGAAGCTGTCCTCCGTTCTATATGGTTCTTTGAGTTAGAATGGACTCCACAGCAGTAAACTTGGTTTGGGCTTGAAATCATGTAAATGGTGGTGGTTTAAACTAAGCCAACAGGATACAAAGGGTCTAATGTCAGATATGTGTTCTCATTTCCTTTTCCTATTGCTCCAACTAGTTACAATTTGCAGAATATCTTCTTGATATTCCATGAACTAACTTTGAAAAGTGTTTGGCCCTTCCACATTTTGGGGAGGTTATGAAATGGGTCTTTATTGTTTTCTTTTTTGTTTTTTTTTGTTGTTGTTTTTTGGAGGGGCATTATTGTTTTCTTCTGCAGTTCATAGCTTGCTGGGAATTCCACTGCACCATTGCTGATGTCATCTGTGATGTCATGAAGATGGCACCCATCCACTTTGCAGCCTACAGACAGGACAGTCCCAGGATCTCTTTAGTAACTTGCCCACTATGCTTACTGTTTTGTATGCTTCTTTCTACCCTTGAGTGGTTCCTTAAGGGCTTTGATGATGAGCGCCTAGACAGAAGGTACCACTTCAATCAGGGCTTGTTATTCTGAGTGGTCAATTTCACAGTCACTTCTAGTATTCCCTGTCCTCTCCTGAATTCATTGTTTGATCCTCCATTCCCCTCAGCCTCCTGGTTCCTCCACCCCCCAACCCACCCCATCCCTGATAAACCACTGCTCGGTTATTGTCTCTATTCATCTATTCCTGCTTTGTTTCATAAGTGGGGAAGTCTAATATAGACAATACAAAAAAGAAAGCAGAAGGAAGAAAGTAATAATAATATGAAGATAAAAACAGAGCAAGAAAGAAAAGTCCACCAGCAATATTTTTAAAACCCGAAAAGAAATTTCTTGGGTGGAACAGGTGAGAAATATTTAAGTCTAGAGCAAATTTAAGTTGGGTCAAAGGGGAGGTTGTCTGGCAAAGCATCATTTAAACCATAGTCTGCTCCACCACAATTAAGTTTACAGTTTTCTCAGGCTGATAGTCAAGCTGTTCAAGTCCCTCACCTGTGGCCCAAGGGGATCTGCCAGAGGCTTAGTCTGACTAGACACTCTGCAGATGGATTTTGGACTCCGGTGTTCCTTAGCCTTCTACACATTGGGTGTTCACAATTTAAGCTCTGACACTATTCCCTTCATCCTATTTGGATTTTGTTATTGCCTTCTTTGGACCACACAGGTGAGGTCTCTTTCCTCCATGTGGACGCCGTGTGGGGTTGCCTCAACTTATACAACTGCTTGTTTGAAGATAAGCCTGTAAGACCCCGGACACTATTGCAATGGACAGCCCAGAACCATCTCCTTTCTTCGCCACACTTTGCTACAACACCCTTCTCCTCAGTGACCTCTTCCTGAAGGTCTGTATGGAGCAGGGTCATGTTACCAGAACTCACTGTTCTTGGAGTGGGGCTGGAATTAAATAGATCCCCGAATCCATCTGCTTGTCCAGGGTTTACAAAAAAACTCTGGATTACTTTGATGG
Organism: Nesogale talazaci; assembly: GCA_004026705.1. Taxonomy (NCBI): domain Eukaryota; kingdom Metazoa; phylum Chordata; class Mammalia; order Afrosoricida; family Tenrecidae; genus Nesogale; species Nesogale talazaci. Next base: position 37,568 of record PVJH01009949.1, read on the forward strand.
TCATCTTATGACACAACCAAAAACCAACAAGTAGAGTCATCAAATAAAACAAAATCAGAGACAGAAATAAAAATGGAAAAACAAAAAACAAAGCAAACAAAAGAGAAAAACAATGTCAATCATCCCCTTGGAATATTGATAATATCGATAATTTATCCACTATCATGGAGTTTAAGGTACTGTTGAGATTACCATAAGCTGCAATCCATGAGCCATTGCATTATATGAATTGACTTCTTCACTGATTGAACTCTTTATGTTGAGCATGGGGGTTGGTAGTAGGGGAAAATGTACTTTGTGTTTTCTTGGAAGGGCAGATCCTTGCCTATCAGAGTAATACTTCAATTTTTAATTACTATGGAGTCTCTGAATTGTCATCTGACTTCCTTATTCCCATGGAACTTTCAAGAAACTATTAATCCAATTACTGTCTCTATCAATTTATCTACTTTGCTTCATTTACAGGAATCATACACACACAAACATATCAAGAACAATAATAGAATAAAACACAGAAAAACTATAATCCAAAAGAAAACAGAAAGTAATAAGAGCAAAAACAAGTTAAAAAGCATCAAACAGAAATAAAAATGATAAGATATTCCATTTTAACCTAATTACTACATTAATGCACTTTCTAATGCATTCTGCCCAATAAGGTAGTTCACATCTCTGGTCATAAGAGATTCTATGAAGGTTTCATTCTGTGGGGGTAATGCAGATGGATTTTGAATTTGCAGTTAATGCACCTGAAGGTGTCAGGAACAGACATCTTGGTTCTTGTGAATCTCCAAGACAAATATCAATGCTTACACATCATCTCATCTCTCAAACTTTTGAGCCATCTTTCTGGGGCCTTTTCTGAAGATGATGACAAAGCTTTCTCCACATTTTTCAATTCATTTGTATGTCTTCAAGTCTTAAAAATAATCAAAATTCAACAAAATTGAAATAAGATTTACTCCAAGAAACCATTCTACATGCGTGCCAGGAGATCATTTTGCCTCACAAAACAAGTGGACCAATGTAGGCTAGATACTGTTATCTAAAATAGACGTTTAAGTAAGTTCAGTCATATACTATGTGACTGTTTCACAAGTTAACAAATTGATTACCAATTGGAGGAACACATGTCTTCCCTGAATGAAGGAAAAGTATAGAGTAGTACTTCCAAGGGTTGCAAAATTAAAAATATATATATCAATTGTCATTAAGTTGAATTTCCCCTCAAAGTGATCCTAGGGAGCAGATAATTGCCACACTGGGCTCCCAAGGCCTGCTGCGACCTGTGCAAAGCTGTGTGCCATGTTTTCTCCCACAAAGCAGCTGGCGGCGTCAACCACTGAGTTTTCCATGAACAGCCACACCATAACCACTATCCCACGAAGGCTCCTTTGGAGAATGTGCAGATGCTTAAATCACTTTTTTTTTAAAAAAATCAATACACTGATACAGTGCAATCTCTCGGTATGACTCCATAATCTTAATCTTTGTAACTCCCATACAGTCACTGGGTAGGAGTTTGTAATTAGGGTATCTTCACTGCCATCAAATCGATGCTGACACATAGTGACCCTATAGGTCAAAGTAGAACTGCTCCTGTGTGTTTCTGAGAATGTAATTATTTACAGGAGGATAAAGCTTGGTCTTTCTCCTCCTGAGTGCATGGTTTTGAACTGCTGACTTTGAGGATCACAGCCCAAAGCCACCATGCCACCGGTGCTCCTCTAAATAATGTGTACTCAAAACCCCTCTGCAGAATAACTCATGAGATTAAGTCGCTGGCAGACACCACCACCTCCCCTCCCCAACTGGCCAGAGGCAAAGGTCTCAAAGAGCCTACCTCTCAGGGATCATTGTCATCTGGATTATGCTGGCTTGGACTTGATACTTGTTCAGTGGACCTTCCTATTGATGCAACCTGAATTTGTTCTAGGGGTAAGTATCTCCTGCATGTTCTATGGCAAAAGTTTCTTTCCTGGACTTTTAAGTATTGAGGGTGGTCTTTTTCTTCTTACTCATTATTTGTATTTTTATCTTTATGTGATTATTATTTTATCTTTGGAACTTTATTTTGATTGTGTTTTATATTGGGCTTCCCTGTTTGTGAAGTCCAAGAAGGAGTGGATGTACAATTGATGTCCTGGATTTGTTTCTCTAGAGAACCCTGTCTAGCACACGCTACCCAGCCTAACATCAATTATGACCATGGTGAATCCACTCCTTCTGGGGTTCACAAACTGGAAAACCCAATAGAAACAATAAAAAAACAAAATCAAAATAAAGTTAGTGCTGACAAAGTCCTCTCAAGAAAGCTAACCCAATACACGATGAATGAGGTTCCCAGCCTTACAGAATAGTTCATGGTCTCATTCTACGAGAGAAAAAATGAATATGTCAGAGTCCAACAGTCCCCAGCTCAAGTAATATATACACCAGCAGTGTAGGGAAGCAGGTCTCAAACTATAGCGACACAGTCCACAGGTTGGGTGTCCCACAGGTGGTGTAGCTTGCAAGTTGAGGCAGAAAACTAGCTAAGGACACTGGTCCGATCATCAGAGAGCAAGGAACTGTCAGACCCTGTCATCTGGCTGACTGTTGGCAACCTGTCCTGCTGTTTGCTGCCTGTGGTCAGACTGCCTGTATTGTTCTACAGAATACTCAGCTGTCTGATGCTTTTACTTGTACCCAGCAGCCCTCGTGAATTGAAGGACTGCCAGTATATTAAGTGTTTCACAAAAGTGAGTTGGACTGAGCCCTTTGTACCGCTCTGTGGACTAATTAGCTGTCTATTTCTTCATGTTGTATGTATCTATCCATATATATGTATATATATATGCCCCCTCATATGATCCATAGATTTATATTCTTCATCCTAGTATCGTCATTAGTGTCAGGGATATTAAAAGTATATGCATGGCTATTTAAGATACAGCTATTGATTTCTATTGATTCAAAGCACAAGGAAACCAAAAACCCAAAGGGAAAAACTATAAGCCAGTTTCCATGAACCATGACTTCATCTACCCTAAAACCAGATGAGCTAAATGGTGTCCAATTAGAGCTACAATGTTCTGATCACTCCACATGGAAAGGAACGTCAACATCCTTTAAAAAATTAAAAAAGGAGACAGAAACAAAAACAAACAAAAGTCGATCTTCTGGATTGGTTGAGACTGGAGGACTTCCAAGACCAGTGTCCGAGATACTCTTTAAACTTGGAATGGAAATTAAGTCCTGTGGTCATCTTATAGCTAAAAACCAATGATGTCACCGATAAGTATTATGCTTCTTTAAAAGCTCACTAATATGAGACCAAACTGTCAGCAATTACTTTCAAAAAAGGATGAGACTGTAAGGAATAGGAAAACTAGATGAATGGAAAGGGGACAACCAGAACAGAAATAATGAGTATATCAATGCATTACAGAGAATGTAATCGATGTTAGTAAATAACTTGTGTAGAAACTGATGAATGGGCAGTCTAAGTTGTCTTTTAATCTTTAAAAATGTGGCTCAAACCAGAAAACACAAAGCACTTTTGTTTTTTTGACTAATATAAAGAGTAGATGTTGACAGGTGCCATCATGTCAGTTTTGGCTCAGAGCTATAACAGAAGGAAGCATTACCCTATCCTGTACCATCCTCATAGCTATTCCTATGTTTGAAACCATGGTTGTAGCCTATGTCAATTCATCTTCCTAAGCCTGTACTTTACCAAGAATGATGTCGCTTTCCAGGGACTGTCCTCTCATGATAGCATTTCCAAAGTATGTGAGATGAAGCCTCACCTTCCTCACTCCTAAGGAGCATTCTAGATATACTTCTTCTACGACAGATTTGCTTGTTCAACTGACAGTCCATGGTTCTCTCAGTCCTCTTCACCAACATTCTAATTCAAATGCATCAATTTTTCTGTGGTCTTCCTTATTCAATATCCAATTTTCTCATGCATCTGAAGTAATTGAAATATTATAACTTGGGTAAGGCAAAAAAAAAGTTAACAACAATAAGCCAACAAAATCCAAAAGCAAGTATTAGAGAAAAGACAAATAAATCTTAATACACACAAGAAAAAAACAAAATGGCAGAAATAAGTCATTTCTTTTGATCCATAGTCAGACGCATTATCCATTGTGCCACTGGCCCATCTACAAGTCATTTCTTAAACCAGTAGTTACAGTGACTTTAAAATGAATTAAATGCTCCAATCAATGAGTTGAAAGGGCAGAATGAGTTGTAAAAAAATCATCATTGGGACTGAGCTCTGGTGGCAGAAGTGGTTGAGTGCGGGACTGCGGTCCACAGGCTTGGTGGTTCAAATCCAGTGGTGGCTCTCAGGAGCAGGGCTGGGTAGCTTCCACAACTACCAGAAGGCTGTGAAGCCAAAAAAAAATCATCATGATCTAACTATATGAGACACACTTTAGAACCAAGAACATTGATAGAAAGCGAAAGCTTAAAAAATTATTCCAAGCATATATAACTTTTTAAAAAGCTGGTATAGTCATCTGATCAGAGTACGCAGGAGCAAACTAAGAGGGAAGGAGAAAGAGTGGAACACATCCTGGCCCACCAAGCCCCAAGGAATATATTCCTGCTCAGAGCAGCTAGTGCACAGATAGGACCATAGGGCCAGTCCCACCAGGAGGCATTATGTCCCTCACTGACCCATAGTACTCTGGGGGGCAACACTGGAGACAAAGTGTGGGAATTGTGCCCAATCTGACCCCACCTCACAAGGGTAAACCACTAATGGTATGAAACAGAACAGCAAGGGAAGCAAAGTAATGAAATCCTCAGGGAATTCCAAAATTAGACTTTGGCACCACATGGCACCACATCAGACTTAACCAGAAAACACTTCCAAAGGTCAACAAACAGACATGGAAGTATCTATAGGCTTTTCCCTTTTTTGTTGTTGGTTTTGTTATTGTTGTTGTTGTTTTATTTTGTTGTTTTGTTTTGCTGTGTCTTGTTTTTGTGCTTATTATTATCTCTGCATGTCCATCTAGTTAAGATAGGTAAGATAAACGATCCAGAGGAAAATAATGGCAGCAATGATTCTGGGGCGGGGGGTGGGGGACACAGGAGATGCCTAGGTTGGGGGAGAGGAAGAGGGTTGTCAGGGACAAGGGAACAACAAATAATCTAAAATTGATGGCAAGAAGGGTTTAGAATGCCTGATGGCACTTGATCAAGGGCAAAGTAACCAAGAGGAATTGTTGAAACCTGAATGAAACTAAACATGATAGTGGGACAAGAGGAAAGTAAAAGGAAATAGAGAAAAGAACCAGGACGCAAAGGGCATTTATAGACATCTAAATACAAGTATGTACACAGGTAAATATAGTTGTATATAATGATAGACAAATAGATCTATGTAAATATATTTATATGTTAAGACTTAAGGTAGCAGATGAACTCAAGTACTCCTTCAACTCAAGAACACTTTGTTCTACTAATCTGGCACTCTGTGATGCCCACCTTCCCTGACATGATCGCTGAAACAAAATGGGTGCATAAGCAAATGTGATGAAGGCAGCTGATGGTGGCCAGCTATCAAAAGATATAGTGTTGCTTGGGCCAAGAACTTCATACTCTCTTCTTGGTCTCCATCATGGTGCAGGATCCAGTGAGAAAGGGAATCCAGTGTGAGAACTGCATCTGCAAGCTCTACCTCACATATGCATGGGGGAGAAAGGAGACAGACTAACCCGGAGAGGCAAGGTGCTGGCGTAGCTCACCGGCCAGACCCCGTCTTCTCCAAAGCCAGATATACCATCAGATCCTTTGGTATTAGGAGAAATTAAATCTGTTACACGGTCTGTGGAGCCAAGGCAGAGGAAATCTTGGAGAAGGTCTAAAGATAGAGGAGTATGAATTGCAGAAAAATAGCTTCTCTGATACTGGAAACTCTGTATTTGGGATCCAGGAACATATTGACTGGGGATCAAATCTGATCCTAGCATCAGTCTCCAAGGCCTTGGATACTGTACATGGTTCTGGGAAGGCCAAGACTCAGCATGACTGACAAGAAACACAGAACATCAGGGCCAAACACAGAATCAACAAAGAGGCCATGCACTGGTTCCAGCAAGAGTATGATGGGCTCATCCTTCCTGGAAAATAAATTCCTCTTTGAAAAGATCAAAAAAAATAGTTACAGTGAACTGAGCCCTGGTGGTGCAGTGGTTGTGTGCGGGACTGTGGCCCACAGAGTTGATGGTTCAAATCCAGCAGCAGCTCTCCAGGAGTAAGGCTGGGCTTCCAACTCCCACCAGGGCAATGATGGGAAAAGAAAGAAAAAAGAAAAAAATGTTACAGGGGGGAATATATTTATATTTATAGTCCAGGGTCTTTTGTTTGTTTGTTTTAATAATTTTATGGGGCTTCTTACAGCTATTATAAAATTCAGTGCATCATCTGTATCAAGCACATTTGCACACATGTTGCCACATACATTTCCAAACATTTTCCACTTGAGCCCTTGGTATAAGCTCCTCTTTAAAAAAAAAAAAAAAGCTATCCCCTACCCTCTTTTTTTAATGACTCATTTTATTGGGTACTCACACACCTCCCCTCATAATCCATACAAACATAAATTGTATGCAGATCTCATTTGCACACTTGTTGCCATGATCACTCTCAAAATATCCTCCCTCCACTTAGGCTTCCAGTTCCAGTTCCCCATATTTCCCTTCCTTCCTACCCCCCATGAACCTTTAATAATTTACAAATTGCTATTTCATATCATCCACTGTCCAATGTGTCCCTTCACTCACTTTCCTGTTGGCCATGCCCCAGAGAGAAAGTTATATGTAGATCCCTGAAATTAGTTCCCCCTTTCTTCTCCACCATCCCTTCACCCTCCCAGTCTTACCACTCCCATCACTCATCCTGAGGGAATATCTATCCTAAGTTCCCCATGTTTCCGCCTCCAGTGTACATCCCCTGTTCTAGTCAGGCTTGTCTGGTAGAACCGAAAGCATGATAGTGGGTGTGAGGAACCATTTGAGAACTAGAGGAAAGATGCATATTTCATTGTTACTGAAGAAGGTACACTAGTAGAGAGGGGAGCTGGAGATATGGGAAACCCAGGACAAATGAGCCCCTTGGGGCCAGTGGTGAGATTGAAGTTACCGGATGGGTAGAGAAAAGGTGGGGTAGAGAGACGGAACCAACTGCAAGAATATACACATAACCTTCTATCTGGAAGACATACACCAAAGGAGTGGGCTGGGGGAGAATTTAGGCGGTGAAAAATATGACAGAAAAGTAATAATTTATAAATTATTACTTGAAGGTTGATGGGGGATAGAAAACAGGGGAAGAGGGGAAAGAATGGGAAGTTGATACCAAGGGTTCAAGTGGAAAAGAGGATATCTGAGGAGTGATAACAGCAGCAGATGTGCGAAGGTACTTGGCACAGTATATTTATTTATGTATTGTGAAAAATGCTGTAGGAGCGCCCAATAAAATGATTTTAAATTTTTAAAAAAGCTAGAAACACAGGGGATCCAGGACAGATAAACCCCTCAGGACCAATAATGAGAGTAGTGATACTAGGAGGGGAAGGAGAAGGTGGGGGGAAAAATGAAGACCCAATCACAATGATCTACATATAACCCCCTTCCACAAGGACAGACAATAGAAAAGTGGATAAGGGGAGACAGAGATCAGTGTAAAACATGAAAAACTAATAATGATTTATAAATTATTGAGAGTGCATATGGGAGAGAGGGTGGGAAAGGGAGGTGAAAATAAGAAGCTGATACAAAGGGTTTAAATAGAAAGAAAATGTTTTGAAAGTGATGATGGCAATATATGTACAAATGCACTTGACACAATGGATCTTTATGTGGATTGTGAAAAGAGCTGTATGATCCCCCCCCCCATTAAGATGATAAAAAGAAAAGCTGGTGTAGTAATCTTAATAGCAGACAGAGTAGACCTCAAGACAAAATCTCTTAGAAATGATAAAGATGGGCATGATATAGTGGTAAAAGAGCCAATTCATCAAAAGACTTAATAATCATAAATATATATGCAACTAATACGTCTTCACCCTTTCTTTTTTACCCTGTTCTGATACCAGCCATACCTCAGCACTTCCCTTTTGTGCTGAGTTCAACAATTCGTTGCAATGGCAGCACAGCGCTCATTGACAATGCTCACAATTAAGGGAGTCTATTGGGGAAGGTGGAACCCTGGTGGCCTAGTGGGTTACTCACTGGGCTGCTAAATACAAGGTTGGCAATTCAAAACCACCAGCCATCCCACTAGAGAAAGTCGAGGCTTCCTACTCCCATAAATAGTTAGAGTCTCAGAGAGAAATTGCTAAGTTGTTTGGTAAACATTCACAGAAAACACAATGAAATAAGTATTTTTTTAAAAAACTGGCATAAATAGGAAATGTTAAAAACCTACAGGGGTGGTTCTGCCCTGTCCTATTGGCTGTGAGTTCGCCTCTACTTGATGGCAGTGAGTTTGGAGGGGCTTTTGTGGGCCTGTTTGTTTTTCATTAGAGAAGTTAATAGGTTACCACTGTTTGCCAGGATCAGCAAACAGTAAGGAGACAGTTGCCGGTCCACAATAACAACTTGCTTCAGCTAGCAGTCAAACCGCTCTCCTGTCTTCAGCCTCTTAGCCACATGGTCTCTTGGCCTGTGCCTCCATGAGACAGGAAGCCACAATGCCTCACAGTCTCCATGTCTCTGCTGTGTCTCCTGCTCTTTCCCAGAGTGTCCATGCCACAGTCTCTGGGACCTCTGGTCTCCACCTTTGTCATTTCCAGCAGAGATTTGGGACCTGCTCTTCCAATGGTCTGTCATTTTCCTCTGTGCCCAAGATGACTCTCACAACCAAGGATTGGCTTTGACGGAGGTGTAGCTTTTATCTTCTAGCCAATCATACCCCCAAGGAAAACAAAGAATGATGTCTTAAGTCATACCCTGTAAGTAGTCTTACAGATACCCCAAGGAAACAAAGGGTTTATACCTTCTACTAAAGTCAGGATTTGACACCACCTTAATCTTGTCCATTAGTATAGCGGAGAACTTTCCAAAATAGGATTATAGTCACAGACATAGAGTCCAGAATTATAATACATCACATGAGGAATTATGGACGAAGGGCCATATTAATTGACTAAATCTCAACATGTGCTATTCTCTAGAATAGATCACATGCTAGGGCACAAAGTACGTCTCTGTGAATTTTAAAATATTGAAGTCATGCAAAGCTATTTTCTCAGATCACGAGTGAAGTTAGAAACCATAACAGAAAGAAAAAAGTGAAAAGGTAAGCATATGGAATGAAGCAACACACTATTAAACTACCAACTAAGATATTAAGAGAAAAATCACAAATTTCTTAGAGTCAAATGACAACTGAACCAAAAATGCCAAAACCTAGGCCTGCAGCAAAGGCCTAGGAGGGTAACGTAAAACAATTAAGTACAGCATGAAAAAATAAGATCTCAACTAAGAAGTCTAACTCCACAACTTGAGCATCTAGCCGAGTAAGAGTACACCAAGTCTAAACCCACCAGAGTTTTCCCCTTGAGATTAAGAGGAAGGAAATGGTACCCATTTACATCACTTCTATTCAATATTATTTCAGAAGTCCTAATCAGAACAATACAACAATAAAATCAATTGAAGGTATGTGATTGGAATATAAGAATATAAAATAATTTATAATCACTTATGACATTATCCTAAATATAAAAAAATCCCACAGAGTCTGTAAAAAGCTCTTAGGTCTAATAGAGGAATGTAGCAAAATTGCAAAATGCAAGCACAATACAAATCATCTGAGTTTGTATAAACCACTAATGAAAAACCTTAAAAGGAAACTAGGAAAACAATTTATAATATATAAAATAATGAAATATATAGGAATATAAATAATCAGGTGTGTGAAGGGTCTATAAAACACTATTGGGAAAAAAACAAAAAAACACTATTGGGAATGATTTTAAAAGGTTTAAATAAACAGAAAGATATCTCGTATTTGTGAATTATAATATATGATGTCTTTAAAATAACAATACTACCCAAAGTGACCTATAGAGTCAATGTAATTCCAATCAAAAGGTCAACCGCTTTTTATAGAATTATAAAATTATAGAATTTGCACATTATGCAAAGTCTTCCCCTCTATATGAAAAGACAAGAGGCTCCAAATAATTACAGAAATAATGAAAGTGAAGAACCCAGTAGAAGGACTCACATTTCCTGAGTTTTAACAGTGTTATATAGCTACAGTAATCAATAATAGATGGTATACATAAACGCATGGACCAGTGGGATAGAACTAAGAATCCAGAAATATACCTAGTTATCTATGGTCAGTTGATTTTTAACAAAGGTGCTTAAAAACACACACACACCTCACTGCCACCAAGACAATTCCAATCCTCAAGGCAGTGGTTTTCAACCTGTGGGTCGCGACCCTTTGGGAGTCAAACAACCCATTCACAGGGGTCGCTCAATTCATAACACTAGCAAAATTCCCGGTTATGGAGGTAGCAACAAAAATAATTTTATGGTGGGGGGGTCACCACCACATGAGGTCAAAGGGTCATGGCATGAGGAAGGTTAAGAACCACTGCTCTAATAGAACAAGATCGAACTTCCCCTCAGGGTTTCAAACTATAACTCTTTACAGACGTGGAAAGGCTAATCTTTCTCTCAGACAATGGTTCCAGTGTCATTCAATCAGGAAGGAAGAAAAGAAGGCTCTCTTCAATAAATGGTATGGGGAAATGGTACAGTTACATACCGAAACAGGACTCATGCCTGACTTCATGCACAAAAACAATCAGAAATGGGTTAAGAACCTAAGCATTGTCAGTTTTAAGCGCTAGCACTGGATTATTTAGCATATTAGCAAAGTCACAAACAGAAAAAGTAAGAGCAAGGAGATAGAGCTTAAAAAAAAATTAGGAGCCATAGTGGCCAACTGCAAAGTCTTTAGTGCGAACTCACCATTCCTCCTGCGGCTCTCTGCTCCCAGGAAGTTGTACAGGCTCAGAAAACAAACAAAAGAACAGTTCCCCTTTGTCCTGCGGGGTCTACATGAGTCTGAATGAACTAGATGGAAGTGGAGTGGAGTTCACAAAAAGGTTAAACTTATATTAATCAAATTACCAACAAGAGCAAAAAGACATATTATTGATAGGGAGATTATTGTCTGAAAATACAGTATATACCTGATGAAACTTTCAACAACAAAAAGACAAATTCATCAAAAAAATGCCAATGAATATAGATAGACTTGACCCAAGAGGATATTCAAATGGTAACCAAACACATGAAAAGATGTTCAACGTTATTAGCCATAATAGAGATGCAAATCAAACCCACCATATGATAAAAATTCACTCCAACTCAAATTTCTAAGATTTAAAAAACAAAGAACAGCAAGTAACAAGTATTGGTAATAATAAGGGGGAGTCAGAATCTTTATCCTAGGTGTGAGAAGGCAAAAATAGTGATATTTTGTAGGGTAGTGGTTCCCCAAAATGGCCATCAATATCAAACTGTGGTTAGAACACTACTCAACCAGTGAGAGAAATGTAGTCTGAGTACATGAGACAACATAGATGAAGCTTCAAGACAGGATAGTGAGTGAAATAAATCAATCACAAAAGGGAAACGTAGCCTCACTTATATGAAAAAGAAAATGTATAGGAATCAGTTATTAGTGGTTACTAGGGACAGGAGAGAGAAGAAGGAAGCCTCATTGCCTGCGGAGTATTGAACTCTAGTTTAGAGTGATGGGAAATTCACCTCAATTAAGGTAAGATTGCACAGCTGGTTAATATAATTACTGTAATAAGTTGTACACCTATAAAAAGTTGAATTCACAAAAACCATGTGAGTGTTGTGCTTACAATGAGACCAAAGCTCTAAAAAGCAAGAGTGGTCCTTAGACTGCTATGTACAATCAAACAACCCATGGAATTTTGTTCTTTAGTTTAAAGGTTGAGGGTCATTGTTTTATGGATCCTCCAGTTAATGAGTGTAATAATGGGTTTGGTCCTTTTTTTTTAATCTCTGATTTTGTTGCTTAGAACTTAAGTACTAATAGCTTTCAAAAAGTCATTCTAAGTCTCTATTTGCTGGAGGGACAGAGGTGGAGAATCAAGACTAGAAGGAAGTGGCATGCCTAACTTACTGCCTCCAGGAACAAGTGCCTCCTTTACCAAGGAACTGAACACTCAACTACCACTACTGACCACCTCTTGCAAAGATTCTAGAGAAAAATCCGGGCCAAAAAGGATAAAATGCAGAACACAGATTCATATTTTCATAGACTCCAATCTTTCAGTGACCACGAACGCTGGAAAAACCGCTGACCCTATTGCCTTGAGATAAACATTAACCCTAAGCCCAAACTATCCCTCTGAAGTTGTCTGAAATCCAAACAATATCACATATCATGCTCGTAGTAGCAAATGCCTGCCCTAACATTGTGTTCTTTCAAGAACGAGCTTTATGGGATCAGACTGACAACAGGTGCTTAAAAGATTAGGTAGAAACCTTAGGGACAAGGAAATTGTATTAATGAAGATAGAATAACAACTCAGAAAGAAGGGTGAAAATGTTTGTCAAACTTCAAGGAATGTAGTCAATGCCACTGAGCCACTCATATAGAAGCATGAATGTTCTGATGAGTCTATGTGTATGTTCTCAATAATGGAAAACAAATGAATTATATGGGGGAGCCATAATAGGGGGATAATGTCAAGGAACCTATGAAGAAATAGGATGTTTGGGAACTGATTATGGAAGCAATGGTACAATTCTGCTTGACAAGAATGAATAATGCAATGGCGTGACATCTGGGTTAATTCTCAAGTAAGAATAAGTTGAAAGACCAAAAATAAAATTGCAGGAAATGGAAAAAAAATGAATACAAGCCTTCTTAATATTTGCATTACATTTTAATATGGAAATGTATAATTTCATTCTCTTTTGAAACTAGTTTATGCCCTCAATATTTAACATTACATAATTTTATCTCTTCTAATACCTATATTACAAACGCAGTTCATAGACATTGCGGAGCTCTTGAAGTATATGCTTTACAGCCCAACAAAGTAAGAAGTGTCTGGGATCATAAAAGCTTATTAATGGTCATCTACATAAAAATACAACTATGGGTCTCCATTCAAGAATCTGTTTGTGTGAACAAAAGGAAAGGACTGGGTGAGCAGGGACCAAAGGAATCAGGAAAAGGAAACTGAAAAACTCGGGGTAGGCCGGCCTCATCTGACCCCAGTCATCTCCTCCTAATGCCAAGACACTGAGAATGTCGGCAGCTCCCGGCGTCTGACTGCCTGCCTCTACTCCACCAGCCTCTTCTCTTATGCCAACTTCTCAGAATGATTTCAAGACAGATGCCCTATCCGCAATGATCCTCAGTCAACTCAACCTTGACCAGTTACTGCCTTTATCTCTCTCTCTTCTGAATAAGGTAGGAGCTCTTGGGGCACGGCTGTTTCCCTCTGCAGAAAGCAGGCCTGCCGACAGTGCCTAGTCAAGAGAACTGGTAAACAGAAGACCGAATTCCATATGCTACTGCAGACAGGGAGACATTTTGGCCCGAGTAGAACAAGAGTCAAGAGCTCAGCTGAAAATCAAATGGTTGACAGCTTGAAGCCACACGCCAGCCATAGAGGAGAAAGACCTTTGTGGCTTGCTTCTGTAAAGATTACAGTCTAGAAAATCTCTGGGCAGTTCTACTCTCTCACATGGCATAACTCTGAGTCAGAATTTACCTACTGGCACTTAATAACAGTAGGTCTTAAATCATAGTGATCCAAGCCATCATTTTGATTGTATTCTAGGAAATGCGAGCTTACAAGTAATATGAGGAGTTCAAAGGAAACGCTCATGGAAACGTGTATTGTGAAAAAACTATGCATGGATTTCAATTTTTTTACACCAAAAATCTCACATTAGCTTACTATAATACGTTCAAACAAAACCTAGGTCGAGGCACTGAAGATCAAAATCAGTTTGATAAGAGCCCTATGAGGATGATGTAAATTTTCGTAAAATTGAAGCAAGAACAAATATCAAATTTATGGTGAAAAATGGGTGGAAATCCAGAGAACTCCAAACAGAATTGATCCCAACAGGAAATCACCATAACCTATACTAATTAAGCATTCCAATATTAAAGAAAAGGAAATGATCCTGAGAGCTGCAGGGCAAAAAAGAATAATTGCATCTAAAGGCAAACCAATTAGGATAAGTTCAAATTTTTCTATTGAAATCACTTAGGCAAGAAGTCAATTGAATGCTATAATCAAAATTCTGAAAGAAAGAAAACCCGGTTAATCAGAAAATTCTTTTATTTATTTATTTATTTATTTATTTATTTATTCATTTATTTTGGGGTTTTTTTTGGGGGGGGGACATCACTGCCCTCTAGTGGTCATGGGAGCTACCCAGCGCTGCTCCTGAGAGCTGCTCCTGGATTTGAACCGCCAAGTCCGCGGGCCGCAGTCCCGCACTCAACCACTTACGCCACTGGGGCTAAGCCCCCAGAAAATTCTATATGCAGCAAAATTATCACTCAAATATGAAGAAGTAAAATAACTTATAGATAAGGAAAAGCTAAAGCAATTTATAAAATCACAATGACCAATGTAAAAAAAATTAAAGGAATTTTATGGACAGAGAATCTATAACAAGTTTGAGTTGAATTAATGTCATATTTTCTCTGAAACCTTTGTAGAACTCACCAGGGAAGTTCTCTAGTCCAGGGCTTTTTTTTCCCCTTTGGAATAGGGGTGTGTGTGTGTGTGTGTGTGTGTGTGTGTGTGTTTATTTTATCAAAATAATAATATTTTATTATTATAAAACAATTTTATTGGGGGCTCTTACAACTCATTACAATTCATGCATCAATTGTATCAAGCATATATATGTACGTATGTTGCCATGCTTCTTTTCTAGAAAATTACTTTCTATTGAGCCCTTGCAATCAGCTCCTCATTTTTCCCCTTGACTCCCCACCCTCGTGACCCCTTAATAGATTATAAATTATTATTATTTTCTTATCTCAAACCAACTACTGTCTCCCTTCCCCCATAGTTTCTGTTGTTCATCCCTCTGGAGGAGGGTGTGCAGTTGTGTGTAGATCATTAAAATTGGTTCCCCCTTCCTCCTCTGAGAGGGGAGGTTTTTTTTAAAATAATTTTCTTAGGGGCTCTTATGGCTCTTATAGCATTCAGTGCAACATCTGTATCAAGCACATTTTGCACACATGTTACCACATACATTTCCAAATATGTTCCACATGAGCCCTTGATACAAACGCCTCTTAAAAAAAAAAGCTATTCCCTCTCCACCCCCTTTTTTAATGAATCATTTTATTGGGTATTCACACACCTCCCCTCACGATCTAGTCAGGCTTGTCTGGTAGAACCGAAGCATGATAGTGGGTGTGAGGAAGCATTTAGAACTAGAGGAAAGAGGCATATTTCGTTGTTACTACACTGTACTTTAACTGGCTCATCTCCTCCCTGTAACCTGAGAGGAGAGTTTTTAATGCCCTGACCAATTTCTTCTTTTCTATTAGGTCTACTCATGTTTTTTACATTAGTCCTTGTTAGTTTAAGTAAGTAGTGTGTTTCCAATGTGTTGGAGTTCAGTTCTTCATATTCTTTCATTATTATTTTTTTCATTTCAGTTCTGCTGTTATATCACACATTTCTCGTTCATGTTACCTATATCTTCTTCTATTTTGTTTCATTTGTTATATTTGCCAATGGTGAGTTGATTTTGTTAATCCTTTCAAAGAACCAGCTTCTTGACTTGTTAATTTTTCTATTGCTTATCTTTTTTATTTCTTTTCTTTTGATGGTTACAGAATTATTTTACTGATCTCTTTCTTCATAGCTGCTGAAAATGTTGGGTTAAGATGTTGATTTTGGTTCTTTCTTATTATGTAATGTATGCATACATTGCTATAAATTAGCAATATTGCTTTTGCTGTGTTCCAGAGATTTTTTTTAGGGTTATCACATATATTTGGGGTTAGGGGAAGAGGTAATTGAAAAATGTGATATACAGATTAAGTCAGTTATATATTATTTTTAAAGTATAAGGAAAAATGCAGTGGCTATTATTGAACACTAACAGGACAAACATAATGCCAAGTGCATTGTACTTTTTTACATATATGACATCAACACAATGGGTATGTGCTATTATCCATCCTTTAGAGATATGAAAAATGATTAATGAAGCAGTTAGATAACCTTTTTATGTCCATGTGGATCCTTAGACAGACCCACTGTATAGCCCATGATTTTAACTATGTTTTTTGATTTGGTGTTTTCCAAACTCCAATTTTGCAAATTCATTTCAAAAAACACAAAAGTTCACAGCTTGTAGAATATCAAAGGCAAGGTTTTGCACCCTTTATGGAATTGTTGTTGGGTGTCGTACAAATATTTCCAACTCATAGCAATTCTGCGTACAACAGAACAAAACACTAACCCATCCTGTGTCATCATCAAAATTTTTCTTATATTTGAACCCACTGCTAGAGACACTGTGTCAGTTCATCTCATTGAGGGCCTTCATCTTTCTTGTTGTCCTTCCTCTTCCCCAAGCATGATGTCGTTCTCCAGAGATTTTAATATAGTGTGTTTTCACTTGTTTCAAGAAATTCTATTATTTCTTTTTTTAATTGCGTCTATAATCTACTAGTTTTTTAAGCAGTGGGTTATTCAATGTATATGTACTTATTTATTATTCCTCGATCTTCTTATTGTTAATTTCTAATTTTATAGCATTTTGATCTGAGAAAATTCTGTGTAATATCTCATGTTTTAATTTTATTGAGGTTTGCTTTGTACCCTAACATATGACCCAGTCTGGAGAATATTCCATATGGGATGACAAATAGTTTATATTGTTGGGTGCAGTGTTTTACATATGTTTATGAGATTAAGTTGTGTACTGTGTATATCTGTGAAATCAAAATGGTTGACTTTGTTGTTCTTCTGGGATTTTTAATTTGTTTTTAGTTTTTGTTTTTGTTTTTGTTTTGGGGGGGGGGCATCACTACTCTCTGGTAGTGGGAGTAGGAGGTCCAGCCCCACTGCTGGAATTGAACCTCCGTCCCAGGGGGCCGCAGTCCCACGCACAACCACTACGCCACCAGAGCTCAGCTCCTTCTGGGGTTTTTGTTGAGTTTCTTTCTTGTCACTCTATCCTTCATTGAAAGTGGTGTTTTAACATCTTTGATTAGTATAGTTGTCTGTTTCTCACTTCAATTCTGAAAGAATTAGATTAATGTATTAATGTACTGTGGCATCGATTATTGTTGAATTATAATGTATTGTGGCATCAATATTTCTTATGGCTATGTCCTCATGTGTCATTGACCCTTTAATCATTATATTTGCCTTTCATTTTCTCTTATGCTGGATTTTGCCTTAAAGTATATTTTTATTTTATTTTTTCAATTAAAGAGTTTTATGGGTGCATAATCCAACTATTTTATAATTCAATAGTTTGATCATATTAAGAGTTGTAAAATCATTACCACAACAAATTTTAGAGCATTTTCTTCTTTCTTGTACTCATTTTTTTAATTTTTCAAAATTAAAATTTAATAAACAGATTCATAGAACAAAGTGTTCTTGCATTGAGGGAGCACCAGGGTGAGGGCCCAAGGTCCACTTGCTACCATAATAGTTGGCCTATAGATATGTTCTTAAATTTATTCCCACCTTGTAATAGATAGTTGTATCTACGTATGGACATACCTATGTTTAGACCTCTGTAAGTGCCCTTTGCCTTCTAGCTCTTCCTCTATTTCCTTCCATCATGTTCCCACCATCATGTTCCACCTTCATTGGCATTTCATTGTTTCCTCACAGATTCATTGTCCTTCCTTAATCCCGACCAGACCTCCCATATCCTCCTTTCCATCGATTCCCGACCACTTGTTGCTCCCCCTCCCCATCCATGTGTTTGTCTCCCCCTTCTGCTCTCCTCTCTCGTGCCCCCAGGAATCATTTGCCCAGTCCTTTCTGTGGTGCAATGGGTCTCCAGAGGGATATATTCCTCTGAGCATCATGTGTCAGCGTGGGGCTTGGACCAGCTCTCTTCCTCTTCCTCCCTTCTTGTCTTAGTCCCTGTGGGTATGGGATGCTGACCCCTCCCCCACCCTGTTCTCTGCCACACCCACTACTAGGGATGGAGTCCATCTGACTCGGGTTGCATCCGGCTGTGTAGCTCTCTTTTCTTGCATCCTTCCATGTGTCCACATTGTCCTCATGGCTGGGTGTTTCGTGGTAGGAACTGCTCACCCACTCCGGTTTCCGTGGAGACAAGACCCGTACTCCCTCCCTGGGTGGATTAGTGCCCTGTTCCCTCTGTTATCCTTTCACTTTTGAACTCCCTTTTAACTACCCTCTACCCCCTTACCCTTCCCCCATTACTGTGTTGCATCCAACGTGTACCTCCCTGGATTTGGTCCTCCCTCCTCCCCTTATCCTATCTCTTGGGCCAGCTATTACAGTATAGGAGTCTTCTCTTTTATACTCACCATACTGTTTCTACTTACCTCAGGGGGCTCATGCCGTACTTATCCTTTTGTGATTGACTGACTTCACTTATGATCACTGAAGTAAAATGGATGCACAAACAAATGTGGTGAAGAAAACTGATGGTGCCCAGCCATCAAAGGATATATCTGATGTCTTGAAAGACTGAAGATAAACAATAGACCATTTACCTGAGAAGAGACCACAGCCACACAGAAGAAACATAACAGCCAGCGTGGTCAGATGGTGGGGAAAATGATAAAAGGTCTAGGCAATAGACATCAAATGGGGGGAAAAACAAACAAACATATATCACTGTGTGCACACATCCCCAAGGTACCAATTGAGGACATGTAGGAGCATGAGCAAGGGTGGTAAAGAAAGGAGATGGTGCCCAGCTATCAAAAGATATAGCATCTGGAGTCTTAAAGGCTTGAGCATAAACAAGCAGCCATCTAGCTCAGAAGCAACAAAACTCACCATAAAAGATCACTTGCTTTTGTGCTAATGAGGTGCTGAAACAATCACGTATCAAAGAACAAAAATCAAAATCAATGGACCAATTGACTCCTGATATTGCTGAAGATAAATGGATACAGAGGCAAACAGAGTAGAAGAAATGATGGTGCCCAGCTACCAAATGATTGAAAGCCTGGAATCTCAAAGACTTGAAGATAATTGAGTCACCATTCAGCGCAGAAACAGCAAAGTCCACATGGAGGAAGCACACCAGCATGCGTGATCAAGAGAGGCCGAAGGGAGCAGATATCGAGCACCAAAGAATAAGAATCACATCATTACAAAGAAGGGGGAGAGCAGGGTGGGGACCTAAGGTCCACTGGTGGGTAATTGGTTGCCCCTTTACAGGGGAGTCACGGAGAGGAGACAGACCAGTCAAAGTACAGCCGGACAGTGATGATGCACACAAGTTCCCTCTGGTTCCTGAAGCCTTCCTCCCCTCAACCATCATGGTCCCAACTCTACCTTACAAATCCAGATAGACTGGAAGAGGTACACTAGTATAGAGGGGAGCTGGAGATATGGGGAAACCAAGATGGATGGGCCCCTTTGGGCCAGTGGTTAGATTGGAGATGCTGGAAGGGTAGAGAGAAGGTGGGGTAGAGAGACAGAACAACGGCAAGGATATACACATAAGCTCCTATTTGAAGGATGGGCATCAAAGGAGTGGGTTGGGGGAGAAGTCGGGCAGTATAAGATATGACAGAACAATAACAATGTATAAAGTATTGAGGGTTGGTGGGGAGGAGACAGCAGGGGAAAAGGGGAAGTGATGGAAAAGCTGACACTAGGGGCTTAAGGGAAAAGGCGGACAATTGGAGAACAATAATAGAAGTGGACATGTGAGGGTGCTTGACACAGTAGGCTTATTTATGTATTGTGAAAAACAATGTATGAGCCACCAATAAAATGACTTTAAAAAAGAAAAAAGATTATTTACTAATCAAAAGCTAAAAAGTTTACAAAAGAAAATATTTTTTAAATTATGGTGGCAGCAATTGTACAATCATGCTAGACCTAATTGACTTGTCTATTGTTGTAATATGAATAAAAATTTCCAATAAAATGGTTTTAAAACTAAAAAAATTAATAAGCACACACATAAAGGGCAGTTGACAGCAAAAACTTGATGTAGAAAGTTTTACATGCTTATGAAAGAGAATTGTAATACACACAAAAGCAAAACAAAGATATATTCTCCATCACCCCATAATTTATGCTTAGTCACACATATTTTGATTTCCAAACTTCTTTCCTCTATAGTTTGTGTGTGTGTTTATTTAAAGCATAATTTTAATCAAACATTTGTGCACACTTTTTATATCTAATGTCTCAAATACTTTCCTATATTATATAACCTCTGTAAAAGTTATCCTTTTTTGTTGTTGTTTTGGTTTGTTTTAGTTTGGCTTTAGTTTTTTGAGCTTTTGTAAATGATTCTATTGGGGGTTCAAACAACTTTTATCACAATCTACACATATATCCATTGTATGCAAAGCACATGTGTACATTTGTTGCCATCATCATTCTCAAAGCATTTTCTTTCCACTTGAGCCCTTGGTATTAGCTCCTCATATTTACCTTCCCTCCCTGCTCCCGCCTCCCTCATAAACCCTTGATAATTTATAAATTGCTATTATTTTGTCATATTATACACTGTTTGATGTCTCTCTGGCTTTACCCTCTTCCCTGTTGTCCCTACTCCAGGGAGATTATTTATGTAATCGGTTCCCCTTTATATCCTGCCCTTTCCTTCACCCTCAAGGTCTTGCCACTCTCACCACTGGTCCTGAAGGGATCATCTGTCCTGGATTCCCCATGTTTCTGGTTCCTATCTGTACCAGTGTACATCCTCTGGTCTAGTGGGACTTGTAAGATAGAATTGGGATCATAATAGTGGAGGGGGATGAAGCATTTAAGAATTAGAGAAAAGTTGCATATTTCATCGTTGCTACACTGCATCCTGACTAGCTCATCTCCTCCCCACAACTCTTCTGTAAGGGGACGTCACTTCACCTACAGATGGGTTTTAGGTCCCCAATCTGTAGTCCCCCTCATTTATAACGATATAATTTTTAGTTCTTTGATGCCTGATACCTGATGCCTTTGACACGTTGGGGTCAGTCTTAAAATATATTTTAATAGACATTATTATTGCTACTCCTGCTCTTTTTTGATGCTGTTAACTTGATTATATTCTCCTTGTAACTTTCAATCTTTTCTGTCTTTGAATATAAGATGTGTCTCTTATAGATAGCATATTGATGGATCTTATTTTCTTATCCATTGTGTTATTATTCTGTCTCATGACTGATGTGTCTAATCTCTTTACATTCTTTGTAATGATTGAGAGATAAGAACTTAAACGCTGTCATTTTTCTGTAGGTTTTTTTCTGCTGCTGCTGGTTTCCTTTTTCGGCATCATTTTCTGTGCTGTGTTCATTTTGATCATGGGGTTGCTTTCATCTTTCTCAGTGATGCCTTAGTGTTTCCTAATTTCTTAGGACTTTTTAAAATTTTGATGACATTTATTCATTTTCTTTATGTTCACATTGTCCTTGATGAAAGTAGTCCTAAATTTAAGTATACTCTATCTTTATTTTTTTAATCCTTCTGATATTGATACAGTTTAATGTAGAGAAATAGGCACCTATCTTTAAATCTACTTTATTTCCTCTTCATTGGAAAGTTCTGTGGCTATACTGCTCATTATGTTTTTAAATTAGGATCTTCATTATAATTACTATCTTCATTTACATAATTTTTGGTTTTGTACGTTTTAAAAATCTTTTTATTGGGGTAGTCACAATCTAGACATCCATCCATTGTATCAAGCACATTTGTACATTTGTTGCCCACATCATTCTCAAAAATTTGTTTTCTACTTGAGCCCTTAGAGTCAGTTCCTCAATTTTCCCCTCCCTCCCTGCTCCCTACTTCCTCATAAACTCTTAATAATTTATAAATTACTTTGTCATATGTCACACTGTCCAACATCTCTCTTCACCCACTTTTCTGTTGTGCATCCCACAGGGAGAAGGTTATGTGTAGACCCTTATAATAGGTTCCCTCTTTCTACCCTTTCCCCCTACCCTCCATCCTCCCAGTACGCCAATCTCATCACTGGTCCTGAGAGATCACCTGTCCTGGACTCCCCATGTTTCTGGTTCCTATCTATACCAGTGTACATCCTCCGGTCTAGCCAGATTTGTAAGGTAGAATTGGCATCAAAATAGTAAGGGCGGGTGGGGAGAGGGAGGAAGCCTTGAGGAATTAGAAAAAAGTTGTATGTTTCATCATTGCTACACTGTACCCTGACTGGCTCGTCTACTCCCCAACACCCTTCTGTGAGGGAATGTCCAGTTGCCTACAGATGGGTTTTGGTCCCCAATCTGCACTCCTCCTCATTCACAATGAATGTTTTTTTGTTCTTTGATGCCTGGTACCTGATCCCTTTGACAACTCGTGGTCACAAAACTTGGTGCGGTTGTTCCATGTGGACTTTGTTGCTTCTCAGCTGGTTGGCCGCTTGTTTACCTTCAAGGCTTTAAGACTCCAATTGCTATGCCTTTTGACAGCTGGCCACCATCATAAGTTTGTTTTATTTGGGATATTTCTACATCTGGGCTGTCTTCTGGAAAATGTTTTCCATGTATGCTAATCTGAAGTTGTCTACTGTTATTGATTCTCTGTGCAAAATATTCTCCCTTATTTTTGAGTGTGAGATTGGGTTTTACAAATTCCTTCAATTTCTGTTTATCTGGAAATATTCTAATTTCACTCTTAGAATTTTCGGACAATTTTATGAGTTTATGGTTCTTCCAAGAGTGGTTCCTGTTGAGAAATCAGAGTTTAATCTTATTGTCCCCCCTCCTTTTAAAGTAATTTTATTGGGTGTTCATATGGCTCTTATCATAATCCATGCATTCATACATTATGCACATCTATACATATGTTGCCAAGAACATTTTGAAAACATTTTCTATTTGAGCCCTTAGTATTAGCTCGTTTTCCCCCTTTCCCACCCTCCTTCTTCTTTCCCCTCTGTAGATAACTGTTTCATTTTTCCTGAACTGCTTCGAGAACTTCCTCATTGTCTCTAGTTTAGGAAAGTTGATTATGATATGTCAAATGTCGTGGTGATTTCCTTTTGCAATCTATCCTACTTGAGGTTCATTCAGCTTTCTGAATGAATATTTTCTCATCTTTCATATCAAGGAAGTTTTATTCCAACAACTCTTTTTTTTTACTTTTTTAAAAAATAATTTTATTGGGGGCTCTTCCAGCTACTACAACATTCAATACATCATATTTATCAAGCACATTTGCACACATGCTGCCACATACATTTCCAAACATTTTCCACTTGAGCCCTTGGTACAAGCGCCTCTTTAAAAAAAAAAAATCCCCTTTCCCCTCCCCCCCCCTTTTTTTTTAATGAATCATTTTATTGGGGGCCCATACAACTCCCATCACAACTTAAAATTTTCTCTGTGCTTTCTTCTTTACTATCCTAAGACTGGTCACATGGAAATTATCCCTCTTGATGGTGTCACTTATGATGCATCATTGGATGTTTTCTGTTCTTCATTTTTAATTATTCCTTTAGTGAATTGGTAAATATTGAGAGATATGTTTTCACACTCACTGATTTGGCCTTTCATTGATTCAATTCTACTCCTTTGCTCTTTTGATGAATTATCTATTTCTGAATCCTTAGTATCAATCTTCTAGATTTCTATTTTCTCTTTTTATATAGTTTCTAAGTTTTCATTTATTTTCTCTTGTAATGTCTTCTTATATTTCATATGCAGTTTTCTCCATCTTTCAATAGGTTTAAGGAATCTAAATACCATACTTTTGAACTTATTATTGGGTCATTCCAATGCCTTTTATTCCTCATAAAGGTCTTTTGACTCTATACATTAGTCATTTGTTTAAACTGCTCAGTCTTGTTTCTTTCTGTGAACCAAAATTTTCTATTGTTTGTGAGAAACTGTAGCATTGTTGTGTTTGTATTTGTGGTCACATTTGCTGTCTCCTGTCAGGTTGACAAGAAAAGAAAAAACTAGAATGGGGCGGGGGGTGGGGGTGGAATGCAAGCAATAACCCAAAGAGAAAAGTGTTCTTAAGAATAAACAAGCTGGCGCCACAAGAAAAAAAAAAATTTACAACTAAAAACCAAAGAAATGTAAGAAACAGGAGGAGAAGGGAAAGGAAAAAATATACAATGTGTAAAACTAGAAAGTGGGATCTAATAATGAAAATATAAAGAAAAACTAGCGGGGGGGGAAGGGAAGGGAGTAGCAAACAGAAGAAAAAAGGTAAGCAAAGAGAGGATAAGAACAAAAGAAAAGAAAGAAAGGAGAAAACTGTGGTAGGGACAGAACCCAACTGTAGAAGACAAAGATCTTCAGGCAAGGATAGGACAGAGTGAGGGGAACGTGACTGAGGTCAGAATACTTGTACCTGGAAAAGGGACTTTTTCAGGCCCTCAACTGGAGTCAAGGTGATTCTGGACAGAGTTCTTTTTGACCCCTCGGGGTGTTCCGCAATTGAGAGCAAAGCAGATCACTATGGAAGGAGTTTTTACCTACCTGAGGTGGCTAGCAGCTGGCTGTGAGCCCAATGCTGTGCTCTCTGCTATTCAGATAAGGCAGAGCTCACTCGGCATCGGACACTGGGTGGTGTACCAGGAGGTGATGATCCACACGGAGGAGGTTCTGACCTCAAACACATGGAAAGCTCTGCATGGGGTGCGGGGGCTTAACTGGTTTGGGGAGTGTGAGGTTGAAGCCTGACCACTCCTCCAGTCACCAGGAGAGGGTTGGGAAAACGGAAGGCTCTAACATTTCTTGTTGTCGGCTACTAGTCTAGGCCTCGGGTTGTTCCTGAGCAAGTGGAGTTAGTTGATCATGGCCATGCAGCATCGGTGTAGTTAGTAACTCGCCCCTTCTATTTCCTCTCTGGCTGCATTCATTCAGCATCGTCTTCTAGTCTAGTTGGTACCTAATCAGTTTCTCTAACTTTTCTTCTGAAGTCAGGTTTACAGGATTTTCATTCATATCTATTGCATCTGGTATTTGTTGTCGGGTCTGTATAGCATGTCTCCCAATTCAACTTCTTCCTGAGAACCCTCAACAATATAAGAGTTGATTGTTTCATAATTTAATACACAATTTGTGAGTTGGTGAAATAAAATTTTCCAGTGCTTGTTGTACATTAGCCCTTAAATTCTATATTACTTGGTTTGGAGAAGCAGCGATCTGCAGTGGGAACCCTAAACTAATTATGCATCTTAGCATAAACTCTCAGACACCACCATTTGAACTCAGTAATGTGCCTATGGCAACACCTAGGCGAGTCTAGGGAATGATAAATTTGCTGTCAGTAAGAATCTAGTTGAAAGTAGATTACAAACCCTGGGAAAACCTGGGGAGGGGCAGTACGTCTCTAAGAACCTGCTTGGACATGAACTTAATGGTTTATGGAAAACAGCTGCCTGCTACCTAGTTTAAGTTAAAAGTTGGGATCTGAAGGACTATGACTCAGGCCTGCATGATCATGAATCATAACCAGACCACCACATAGTAAGGTAGGTGATCAAAGTCCTAGAACCAATCCCGTCAGTGTTAAAGACTGCAACTCTATATATATACACAAGTCATGATTTTTTTCACAGCATTTGTAGTCCTGCATGTGACACTGATGGACTGTACCAACCACCAATCGTGGTCCTATGATTATTTCTTTGATCCCTATTAAACTTACTGGAAACATGGCACTATTAGCATTGGCCTGCTAATGAAAAGGTCAGTAATGCAAGCCCAAGCATCTACTCTGTGAGAGAAAGATGGACCTGTCCTCTCCCATAAAGATTGACAGTCTGAAATCCTGCTGAGGGTCACAATGAATTAAAATCAGCTTGATGGCAGGGTGCTTAGTTTTTGATTTAGGATTGTGAATCAGTGTAAATATATCAACTTCAAGCTGTCTGTTTCATCTGTGCTTCTTTTTTGCACTAATTAAAGCATTTTAAAAAAATCTTCCATTGAGTTTATCACAACTCATAGCAAACCTCTGTAGGACTTTTGCGACTGTAAGAAGTTTTTATGCAGTAGACAACCTCATCTAGCTTCACAGATACTGGCTGTTTTGAAATGGACTCCAACACTCAACCGGCAATTTAATGACTCTTTAAAGCTTAATAAGAGGGTCTTTCCAAAGCATGTTTTAATCTGGGGTTTTTTGTCCCCTAACGCAGGATGGAAATGGGACTGTGAACCAAATTTAACTTTCCAAGTAATATCTCCAGGGATTAACGATCAGAACAGGAGCCAGAGAAGAAATTTCTTATATAATAGCATTTTTGACCGACCAGGGGAACCCACGGGTAAGTGCTCCCATATTTTGATCCTTGTGTTTTTGTGTAGCTCTCTGAGATATTTTATTAAGTCTTTATGGGGTGGTGCTCCCATTTGCAAACTCGTAATGCTTTCTTTCTGTCTGCTGACAGCTGCCATCTCAGGATATTGGTGAGAACACCATTTGATGATCTCTTTAAAAAAAAAAGAAGTCTGGCGAATAATAGAAGTTGAACTTAAAAGAAACCAGAATTAGATTCTAACCCACAGCTCTTACATAGGCCTGATATTGTGTTTTAGCATGCCAGGAACATTTAGTTATCTCTGCAGATTAATGCATTTAGAGAGAAATCACATGTGCTGAACTCTGGCATAATAACCTCTTCTTTCACACCCTGTCTTCTCTCTTTTCACTCCTTTCTCTCTCTCTCTCTCTCTCTCTCTCTCTCTCTCTCTCTCTCTCTCTCTCTCTCATAAGTGCAATCTTCTGGTTCTATCTCATTCAAGAGTTTTTGTTTGTCTTAATGATGAGAGCACTGTTTAGCTTTGTAGACTTGACTTTGTCAAGTCCTTGAGTGTATGCAATCTCAGGTTACAAGTCTTAAAATCAAAGGGCACAAACTCAAAACTTCTCTGAAATTGGTAAATGCCATATCTGGGGCCAATGTAGAAATAAAACCATGATAGTTCTTAAGTCTGGTTTAGAGACAAGCACCATGATTGAGCTTGTTTTCTATATAAATTTGTAAACAAAGCATGCTAAAAAATTGTTTGTCGAGAAATAGGATCATGTATCATCCCCAATATAGTTTGCTTACCAAGAGGCTTCATTAAATCATAGTTGTCAAAATGTTATCAGTTAAAAGATAGGATGGATAAACTCAAAAAATTACCTTTCTAAAGAGAAAGTGAGCACGGCTGGTGAACAGATTCTAGGCATGTAAAGACCTATAACAGAAGAAATTAGCAATCTAGTTATTCATGCATGAAAGGCACTGCTTTTTCCTCAAAGAAATCTACACCTGTGACCAACTTATATACAAGATAAAGAAAAAGCAATTTATTTTAAGACAACTTTCAATTCTTTTAACACTAAGGCAAGGGTCACACCTAGGTGTGACAGACTATAAGACGAACTTTCCTATAACAGATCTCCACTTATGAAAAAAGCTTTTTGGAAAGAACACTAAGAAAGACACACAGAGCTGCGCCCTGGTGGCACAGCGGTTGTGGGACTGTGGCCCACAGGATTGATGGTTCAAATCCAGCAGCAGCTCTCCAGGAGCAAGGCTGGGTTTCATACTCCCACCAGGGTAGTGATGTGAGAGAAAAAAGAGACACACACACACAAAGGAAAACACGACATTGGGTATACTGCACATCTTGGATCTAATACAGACCCTGTGAATTTGTTGAGAGTCAGGATTGCAATCCCTTCAGGACCAGAAGTAAGAGTGGCTCTACTGGGAGCCTGGAGAGAAGGTGGGGTAGAAAGGGAGAACAGAAAAAAGAAGTCAAGGGGGAACAGATTACAAGGATCTACACAAAACCTCCTTCCTGGGGCACAGGCAGCAGAAAAGTGGGTGAAGGGAGACATTGGACAGTGTAAGATATGACAATATGATAATAATTTATAAGTTATCAAAGGTTCATGAGTGAGAAGGGAGAGAGCAGGGAGGGAGGGGGAAAATAAGCTGATACCAAGGGCTCAAGTAGAAAGCAAGTATTTTGAGAATGATGATGGCAACAGATGTACAAATGTGCTTGACACAATAAATGGATGTATGGATTGTGATGAGAGTTGTATGAGCCCCCAATGAGAAGAATTTTTTAAAAAAAGAAAAGAAAATGGTCATTCAGTAGGAAATTCTTTCTCATGTATTTCGAGGTTATGTCATCTGCATAAAGAAGATTACTAACAAGTCTTGACCTGGTTTCACATTCTTCTTCATTAACCCAAAGTCTCTAATTATTTGCTGAGCACATAGATTGTGTAAGTATGGTGAAAGGATACAACCTTGATGCACATTTTTCTGATTTTATTTACTGATTTTTCTATCTTCTGAAGTCATATATTTGGTAATAATCTTTTAGCCAAAATATAGGTAAAACCTACCAACGAAAAGACAAATAACTCCTCATAAAATGGGCACAGGACTTGAATAGGGCAAACCAAAAAGGGCATCCCCATGACCACCAACATATGCTCAGAGACTTTAGTAATTGAAGAGATGCAGACCAAAATTGTAAGGAGATACCATTACACTCCCACAGGAAGTTCTACGATTTAAACAAACACAGAAACAGAAAATAACAAGTGTTGACAAGGATATGGGGAGTCTAGAAGCCTTAGACGTTGCTGGGGGAAGTGCCGAAGGTACAGCCATCATGGATAACTGTGTGGGGCTTCTCAAGACCTGAAAACAGAGCAGCCGAAGAGGGAAGACTTTAAGGCCTGGGCTCAACTGAGGTGAAGGTATGCATGGCTGCTCAGTTCATCACTCGTGCACCTCCTGGGGAACCTGATGAAGTGTGCAATTATGTCCGACTTCTGCTTAATAATGACAGTCTTCTCAGGGGAGGGGCAGCACATGCACCTGCCAAGAGAACATGGATGTTTCACACATGGAATTGACTTTCTCCTCAGGGCCTTGAACTTGGCCTGTCACAGTGCCCTTGCTGGTATTCTTCACCCAGCCAACCATGCCTAGTTTCTTTGTTTCTCCTTCTGTGTACATTCTGAAGCAAACTCCCTGCACATTGCCGAACACCTCATAGTCCACGGACTTGAGCGACTCATTAGAGGACATGGTGGTGGTGAAGCCTCGGCTGAGGAGCCGGAGCGGGCTTTGGGACACGGCGACTCTGTGCGAGACAGCTATTTATTGATTTTTTTTTAATGTTTTACTTATAGGCTGAGCCCCGGTGGCGTAGTGGTTGTACGCGGGACTGCGGCACACTGGGATGGAGGTTCGATTCCTGCAGTGGGGCTGGGCCTCCTACTCCCACCACCGGAGAGCGGTGATGCCCCCAAAAAAAACAAAATGTTTTTTCACTTATTTATATTTTAAAACCTTTTTATCAGGCGTTAATTCAGAAATCATTCCATAGTTCCATCACATCAGGCAGTGTTATATAATTGCTACCAAATTATTTCAAAAATTATCTTTCTTCTTGAACTGCTTGATAGCAGCTCCCCTTTGACTCCCCCTCTCCCTACTGTAATCCCAGGAACCCTTGTTCTACTTGATGACTATACAGGTTCATCAATCCTGGGTTTCATATACTGAAAACAGATAAGCATGTAACAGAATTTCCAAAGGGCTATGCCCCATGACAAAATATATCAGAGATAAACCCCAATATGAGAAGAGGAAATGTGGTAAACTAGATCAGCCTCATTGTATATCAAAGGGAGAATCAACTGTCAAGGGTTTTTGTTTGTTTGTTTGGGGATTTTTTTTTTTGGATAAAATTTGACAACTTATCTTTTGTTAAATCATTTTATTGGGGGCTCTAACAGCTCTTATCACAATCCATACATGCATCCATGGTGTGACACATATCTGTCCTTATGTTTCCATCATCATTTTCAAAACATTTTCTTTCTAATGATTCCTTGTTATCAGCTCATTTTTTCCCTCACTCCACCACCCTCCCTCCCTCATGAACCCTTGATAATTTATCATTTTTTTCGTGTCTCTACTGACCATTGTCTTCCTTCACCCACTCTTCTGTTGTCAATCCCCCTGGGAAGGCCCTCCTTCACTTACCCACCTAGTATTGCTACTCTTGTATATTGGTCCTGAGGGGTTTGGCTGTCCTGGATTTCCTGTGTTGAGAGCTCTTATCTGTACCCATGTACATTTTCTGGTCTAGCCAGATGTGTAAGGTAGAATTGGGATCATAATAGTGGCGTGGGGAAGGAAGCCTTGAAGAACTAGAGGAAAGTTGTGTGTTTCATCAGTACTCTACTGCACCCTGACTGGCTTTGTCTCTTTCTTGTGGCTCTTCTAATAACGGATGTCCAATTGATGACTGATCAATTGAGCCCCCACTCTGCTATCCCCATCATTCATATCAATATGATTGTTTTGTTTTGTTTTGGGTCTTTGATGCCTCATACCTGGTTCCATCGACACCTCATGATCACACAGGCTGGTGGGCTTCTTCCACGTGGGCTTTGTTGCTTCGGAGTTAGATGGCCACTTGTTTATCTTCAAGTCTTTATCTATATCTTTTGATAGCCAGGCACTATTAGCTTTCTTCACCACATTTGCTTATGCACTCATTTTTGTCTTCAGCAATCAAGTCAGGTAAAGTGAGCACCACAGAATGCCAGGTTAATAGAACAAAATTTTCAAAGTATTTGAATGGAGGCCTAATCAACTGACAAGGTCTTAACCATTCATTTTCTGATGTTAGATCATGCAATATTTCCTTGTTCTGTTCCCATAACGACCTCTTGATTCATGTTCGGGCTCTGCATGAACATAATGGAGTGTTCTGGAATTCCCATTCTTTTCAAGGCTATCCAGTTTTTCATGATCCTCAAAGTCGAATCCATTTTGGTTATTTCCTTCTTTCCTGTCTTTTTCATAATTTTTGTAGTCTTTATGTATGATATCTTTATGTCATCTCACAGCTCATCAGGTCTATTTTTTTTGGATGTAGTTTAAATGTTTGTTTTTGATCATTGTAACTACCCTAATTAAGGCCAACTGCTTTTAGAAGTGAACTTATCTCCATTCCTCTACAATGAATGCTCGCAATAAACATTGTTGCCATTTCTATAAGGTTTTAATTTTTAACAGATTTTGCTGTCAGAAGCAGGATCCCAAATGTGATCACTAAGAACCCCCACTGTTTTACAAAGATAGCAAGTGCAGTACTCAGGTGGTGGGACCTTAAATGTCCCCTAACCCCTGAAAGAGAACAGTGAATCTTGTTTAGGCTCATGTTCCACTCTGTAATTTTGAACTCTCTGTGTTTGTATCTGAGCAGTTGTTTTTCTCGCTAGGTGTGGGAGTTACATGATTTCATGTCAACTTGAAAATATATAAAAGTATAGGGATGCCCTTCAATCTGTCAATCAGGTCACAACCTGATGGTACCTCCCTGTGGGGCTGGTCTTCTCACAAGGAAGGTTCTGGGAACCTCATTCCCTCTCTGTGTGTGTGTATTCACGTTCCCCCTGACTGACCCTGATTGCTACCAGAACGACCACCATTGGATCCACGACTTTGCACCCACCGGCCTGTGATCTCCCTGCATTCTGCATCATGGCATGTGGCTAAATGAGTTTGAAGAGGGACTTATGGACTAGTACTGGGCTTATGGGCTTGAGTTGGATTGGGCTGTTTCTTGATCGGTAATTGCTTCTTGATATCAAGTTCTTTTTCCACATATATGAATGCCCCTGGATTTGTTTCTCCAGGCAACCAGACCTAACACAGTAGGTAGTCCTTTTCCTCTATCTTCTTAGAGAGGTGGGTTCCTGTCTTCCCCCCACCCCTGACTCCCATTGGGAAATTGATCTGAGCCAGATAAAGGAAATAAGGCTGTGTCCAACAGAGACCTAAAAACTCCCTGTGATAGAGTCAATTCCAGCTCATCGTGACCCTGTAAGAGTAAATAGAACTGTTCCTGTGGATTTCTGGGGCTGTAAGCTTTGACAGGAGCAGAAGGCCTCATGTTCCTCCCGAACAGAGGTTTCAAGTAGCTTTTACATAGGTGCAGCCGAGTGGGTTATGCGCTGAACTGCTAACCATAATGTCTGTGGCTGGCACCTCGCAGCCATCCGAGAGATGAAGCTGCCTGCTCCCATCAAGAGAGACAGCCTCTGCAGCTCACAGGGGCCGTTCCACTCTGCCCCGTCAGGCTACTGCAAATCAGCATCAAGTAGATGGTGGGGAATTTTGTTTGGGAATCTTTATAGGAACAGATCACTTTGTCTTTCATCCAAGAAGCTGCTGAATCTATTATCCTTCCCATGGACAGCAGAGCAATTAACGGTTGTGTTGGTAGAGCTCAGTGCATACCGATGGGTCTACAATAGTGTTTGTGCATTTAACCAGGTCTCTTAACCAGGCCTGCTCTGTGCAGGGGAGATGCAATGGAACAAGAGGGGAAACAGCCTGCCTTTGAGGGATTGCACCATCTTGTAGAGGCAGGCAGTGCTGGGTTGAAGGTCAGAGAGCCTGCTGTGGACCATTGTAGACTAGATATCTGTCTGTCCCAAGAGCCTCTCTGAGAAAGTAATATACAAGAGACTGTCAGGGCAGAAGGGAGGCAGCACTGGGGCCTGCAGAGAGATGTGGTGCCTTGGGATCAGGAAAGGATGGCTGGGATGGGGAGTGTGGGGAGTCAAGCCTGCTACCCTCCTCTCTTCCCAGATTCCTCCTCCTGACTCCCTCCTCCATGTTCATGCAGCCTTTTCCTTTTATTCACAGGAACAGCTCCCACAAAGCACACAGCTCAAAAATGAAAGACCGTTCAAAGGAAGGCAGGAGAGTGTATTTTCATGAGGCAGTGCTTTTGGGGCACAGGATTTTCCCCTTTTCCCATAATTTTTGGACTTAATTTTTACCCAAGATAAACAGAACTTCTGCTATTGAATCAAATTCAGCTTACCTAAAATTGCAAAATCTTCTTTAGCAAATGCCACTTTAAGTGTTCTCATTTATGTAATTTCCGTGCAATTAAATATTATAGTATATATTATATACTATATTATTATAGTATACTATATTATAGTATACTATTATATATTGTATAGTATATAGTATATCTTATATATAGTATAGCATATTGTATACTATACTATATTATAGTATCTGTTATATACTATATTGTATACTGTATATTATATATATTATGGTGTATATATTAAATAATATAAATATTATAACTACAAAAAAAATTGTAGTTAAGAGTGCTTTGTTTTCACATTTGATGCACTTCCATCTATTCTTTCCTTGTGCAAAGGCAATATATTTTTAATCCTTCTTTGATCCATTCATCTTAATGTCCATTGGTAAT
Organism: Nesogale talazaci; assembly: GCA_004026705.1. Lineage (NCBI taxonomy): Eukaryota > Metazoa > Chordata > Mammalia > Afrosoricida > Tenrecidae > Nesogale > Nesogale talazaci. The sequence goes on from PVJH01009949.1 coordinate 71,078, forward strand.
TGTTATCAATCATTATTATTATTATTAATATTGTGTTTGTCTCACATAGTAGCACCCATTTATTATTATGAATCATTGCACAAGAGGATTTCAATTACTCTGTCTAAATACTCCATTATCTTTTAGTTCAATTTTCCATGAACTTTTTGAACCCCCTCATATACCTCAAAACTTTAATGTAATATTTTTACAAGAGTCAATGTGTAACTTTGGGTAGTATCCAAGTCCAATTTATGTAACCCAGGTACTGTTTATAAAACCGTATACTATTATATTGAACAAATATCTTAGATAGATCTATATTTAGTATTATACTATGCATACTAAACATTTTATATTATCACAAAGCATATACTGACTCTATAGAATATGACCACCTACTATGTTGTACACCCTCAGGAAATGCTCATCTGCAAAACCCACTGGGGTAGTTCTCTCTGTCCTTTCAAGTGGCGATGAGTCAAAATTGACTTGGGAAGTATTGTTTTTATTGTTGTTTGTTTTTTTCTGAGTTAGTCTTAAAGGCAGAGTAAAACTGCCTCACAGGTTTTCCAAGACTGAAAAATCTTCATAGAAGCAAGCGGCTGTATCTGCCTCCCATAGAGTGGGAGATTTGAACCTCTGACCTATATGTTAGTAGCCAAGTTCTCAAGCACAACGCCACCAGGATTCTGAACATTCGCCAGCATGGCAGCACCTTTGTTGGGGTTCTCTGTGGACTGTAGCCTGCACGGTTTTGCTGTGACTGGTGGGAGTAGCTGCTAGATGGTAGAGAAAATGCTGTGCTTCTAATTTGCAAGTTTTGAGATTTTTAAGTTTTTTCAGTGCATATACTATGCACTTAGAAGAATGCCTATAGTATATGCATTTTAATACTATTGAATTGTGTTTCAACTAAAGGTTACAAAGTGAAGGTGACTTCTGCTAAGATTGCAGACCCTCTACAGCAATGACATGAGAGACCAAATGAAATATGTGTGTGTATATATATATATATATATGATAATTGTGGAACCCTAGAACAGAGGAGTGAATTAAATACCAACTAGGAGAAGAAGTTGAACGCTGGCAGAGAGCGAAAGTGGGTGATCTGTCACCTGGCCAGATACAGTTTTAATAACTACATTGAAATGGTTTGACTTGTTCAGAACGAGACAGGCACCCACACCGATGTCTAGCAACCAGAAAGGTATGATTCAATCCTTGTTCCCCTCATGCTCCCAGGAGCCAGAAGCCTGGCCAGACCCCACCCATGCAACATCTGCTTCCACCCACCCTCCCTCCCACAGCCACCGCTCTGCGGGAGGTGAAAGAGGTGCCCTCATAAGCTGAGGTATGCACTATGCACACCGCTCCTGCATCTGACCTCACAGTGTCACAGAGAGGTCTGCTACACCCCAGGCAGGAACCCCTCCCAGGACTAAGAGTCCTAACCCTTGACATCCTCTGAACTGGCACAAACTTCTTCTTCTAAAACCATGGTCCCTGACCCAAGATGCCCTCTCAACCTGCGGGAATGCCCTCTAGGACTCATCTTTATGACCTCTCTGGCCAGCAGAGGGTGCTGACCAATATCAGATGCCCTGTCCCCACCTGCCACCATTCTCTCCTTCCTGGTCCCTGCCCAAGGGACTCTGGCACCATTGTGGTTCTGCACTGGGTCACTAACCTCAAGTTCAGCCCTTCGTAATGACCACCTATTGCACAGGAGAACGATGAGCTGCTCCACTGCCACCTAAAGCAGTTCTTCCCACAAGGGTGGGTCTTTCCTGCCCAATACGGGCCTTCTAAGTTGATAACAGCTGTCAAGGTTGGATCTCTAGAGAAGCAAAAGAAGTGAAGTATAAGTCTCACACATAAGTGTAAATGGAGGGAGAAGTTCATATCAAGAAAATGGCATATGTGGTTGTAAAAGAGACCAGGTTCCACATCCGGGTGGGTTTCAAGTCGGTGGGTCTTAAGCTGTGGACTTCTAGCCTGCAGAACTGCAGAGGCTGATGAGCCCAAGAGCTGCATGGAGATGGCAGCTTTGGGACTGGCGAGGCAACTGCATCTAACACTGCCAGGTCATGGTATGACTGTAGAGGTGAATGAGTCCAAGGTCAGCACACCAGATGACAAGCAGGACTGGTATATCTGGTAACCATTTCTTTCTGAAGAATTCATACCAGACTAGTTTGAGGACTAAGGTTCGCCTGACACAAGTCACAGTATTTTCGATCACCTCCTCTGCATATGAAAGTTCGGCATTGCCTAAGGAAGACCAAGGAAGAATTCATGCATTTGAATTACAGTGCTGGTGAAGACTATTGAGCTTTCTATGAGCATGCATGGAAAATCTGTCTTGGAAGATATATAACCAGAATGCTCCTTAGAGGCAAGGATACCGAGATTTCATCTCATGTACTTTGGACAAGTTATCAGACAAGACCAGTCCCTGAAGAAGGACATCATACTTGGAGGGAGAGAGCAAATAAGCAGAAAGTCTTCAAGACAATGGGTTGACACAGTGAGTCAACAGTGGGCACAGGCACCGGAACCATTGTGACGATGATGCAGGACTAAGCAGTGTTTCATTCTGCTGGGCACAGGGTTGGGATGGGTCAGAAACAATGCTATGGCACCAAGAATGTATTACTGTTTCAGAATCAGATTCTAATTACTCCAACTGTACAATAAGTTTTAAACTCAAGAAATGTGTCCTCCTACTTTGTTCTTTCTCTCCATTGTTTCATATTAGATCATTTTCTTACTATATGAGTTAAGCTTATCCATCTTGAAAATATATAGGAAATATGTATAAACCAACAAAGGTAAATACCACTCCCAATCGCCACTGAACGAACCAGTAAAAATTCTTATATCTTTCCTTTAGCTTTATAGGCATGAGGGAATTTCAGAAAGGTAGTGGAAAAGTTCCATTATCTTTTCATTTCATTTTTCTACAAGCTTTTTGAAGCTCTCTCACATATACATGCATGTATTTACATAGAAAGATAGTAAATTTGTTGCCTTCCTTTTCACTCAGCAAGTTTCTGTGTCCTAACATATTTCCAGAGATCAATTTCAACAGCTGAAATTTAAATTTCATGAAAATTCAATTTCATTTAAATCTGTCACAATTTCCTTCGAAGTCTTTACGTCTTCAACTGTCTTTCTATGATTGGACTCATTACCTCTGTCCTCCCCAACAGCATTGTTGTTTGTGGTAGTTGCATAATTTTATGTCAACTTGAAGATATATATAAAGGTGTAGGGGTTGAGTTTTGCTAGTCAGTCACAGCCAGATGGTGACTCCTTGCAGGCATGACCTTCTCAGAAGGAGGGTCCTGGAAACCTCACCACCTCTGCATCCTCACCGTCCTGTTGACTGATCTTGGTTGTGTCAGGGCCCTTCAATGTTACCACTGCCATTGGATTCACCTGCCTTGGCACACACCAGCCTTGGTCTTCCTGCATGCTGCATCATTGCACCTAACTATGTGTGTCTGAAGAGGGACTTAAGGACTAGCATTGGACTTAAGAACCTGAGTTGGACAGGGCTGGGATCTTGGCTTGATATATGATTCCTTCTTCATATAAAGCTCCTTTTTAAACATGCATGGGTGTCACTGGATTTGTTTCTCTAGGCAACCAGGCCTGGCACACTATTGTTCCTAATTTTCTTCTCCACACCCTGGGGCTAGTGTCTGTGGCCCTCCTTAATATGGTTCATCAGTTTACCAATGGCAGGGTAATTAATAAAGATGCTAGGTGATATGTGCCTTTTTATCATTTTGTATTCTAGGACAGTGAGACTTTTCAGTTTAATCACCATCTTATGGTCTACAGTGATGCCTCTGAAAACCCCTGACAAAGGCAGTCATGTGAAGAGTTAAACTAGTCTTTAGGCCTGCCCTCCTTCCCCTTTATCACTATAATTCTGATAGCCTGTGTGTGTCACCCTGGTAGCCTCCAGGATCTCAAAGTCCATTTAATTCTTTTGTCCATAGCAACACAGTACTGTAAAACTGACTTGGGTTTGGACCCAGCCTTGTGTCATTCCAAAGCCCACACTCTTCCTCTGCACCTGTGTTAGGGTCCGCTAAACAAATCCAGGAAGACTGATATGAGTATTAGAAACAAGAGCAATTGAATATTGAAAAAACTTCATAGCCCAGTCCAGGTTAAGTCCAAAAGTCTGTTATTAGCCCAGACGTCCAATACCAATCGATAAAGACCACCTACAATGATATTGAATGAACAAAGATCACAGACCAATGGGTGGGATGTCTTGTGGATTCAGTGGCATTGTAAACATCTCAGTGCTAGCAGGGGTCTCCACATGGCTTCTCCAGTGCAGGGCACTAGCTTAGTTTCATATGTCTTGTCAGCTGCAATGTCTTCCAGGGAGTGAACAGAGAGAATGTGTGTTGCCCAAGTGCAAGGAGGAAATATAGGAATTCCCAGAATCCTCAGGGCAAGACCAGGCCACGCCCACACAGAGGTCTCATTGACTACACAATGATTGGCAGGCTAGGCTTCACCCTTTTACTCGTAAGCCTGTCAAATTGAAAATAGACTATATAACTACCACAGCGCCTCCTCTGCATCACCAGAACTTTTGTGACATGTTAAAGCCTTCGTCACCACACACCATTAAAGCAAAAGGGATCTTAAGATCCCACTAGCATTTGACTTGCCACTGCCAAGTTATAAAACAACATTCAGTGACCGATTACAATTGATACTTGTATAAGCTAGCAAAATAAAATCAATGGATAGTATTACAAGCACAGGTTATCCAGAAATTCCCATTTCCCTGTCCCATCAATGTGTAGCAAAATTGGCTGCTCCTAATGTCCCGTCTCTGTCCTGGGTCTTCCCTGCAGATAGGCTATGTCTGAGCTTCCTCCCAATGCTAACCCTGAGCTTGCCTTGTTTCAGCACTGACTATATTTGACGTCTCATTGGTGTGGAGGATGGAGAAACATCAGGATGAGCCGAGCTATTTCTCAGAAGTGTGAGCACTTTGTAGTTCAAAGGGGGTCCTGCAGTTTCTGAGAACCCTGAACCCCGAAGGGCACCCCACCTCCCCAGGTAGGCCTTGGAGAATTCTTTGGTTCTGCAGTGAAGTTAAGCGTCTCATTTGCCTCAGT
>PVJH01009950.1:0-76199 GCA_004026705.1 Nesogale talazaci
AGGCAACAGATTGATGAATTATGTTTTCCAAGCCAGTCAGCTAACCTTTTTATTTTAATGGTGGAGTTAAGGTCATTGACATTTAGATTTATGCCAATCTGTGGGTTCATTGCTGACCTCTTGTGTTTTTTGATGTGCTTGTTTTCTTATCCCCCTTTTCATAGCTCTGTTACGTTTTCCTGGGGGGCTTCTTTATTTTTATGTTTTCTTCTTGTGGCCATATGTTCTTGGCAATTGGGGTTAGTCTGTTGGCTCCTGGGTGAGGTTAGAGTACAGGATGTTCTCCTGTTTGTGTTTGGTGGATTTTGGTCTTGTGGTCATAGTGAATTGCAAGGGTCTTCCTCAGGGTTGGGTGTCTCACAGCATATTCTTTAAGTTTTAACTTATCCGGGAAGACCCTTATCTCCCTCTCTATCTTGATAGATAGCTTTGCAGGGTACAGAATTCTAGGGGAGGCGTTGTTTTCCTTCAACTTCTGGAAGACATTGGTCCACTCTCTTCTCCTCTTCGTGGTTTCTGTTGATAGGTCTGCACATATTCTTACCTGAGAGCCCTTATATGTGACCATCCTCCTTTCTCTGGCTGCTCTCAGGATTTTCTTGTTTTTCTCGAAGTTGGATAGTTTAACTATCGTATACCTTGGTGAGCTCCTCCTGGGGTCTAGTCTAATTGGTGTCCTCTCTGCTTCCTGTATGTGAGACTGATTCTCATTCATTAGGTTGGGGAAATTTCTTTCAGAAATTCCCTTGTTAAAATTAGCTGTTGATTTCTTCACCGTGTCTTATTCTGATAGGCCAATGATTTGGATGTTGTTCCTTTTCAAAGCATTGCTAATTGTTCTCAAGTTTTCCTCTGTCTCTTTTATTATCTTGTTTGATTTACTGAGGTCAGCCTGGTTGTCTTCAAGATCCCTGATACGAGTCTCAGCCTCATCCAATCTGTTCATGAGATCAGCAACCCTGTGTGCAGCTTCTGCTATTTCCCCAGGTAAGACCTGTATTTCCCACTGATGCTTGATCTTCATTTCCTCTATTGTGGACTTCATCCTTTTTATTGTGGCCTTCATTCCCTCTATGGTTGCATCCTTTGTCTATATAGCTTCCTTCATCTCTGTTATTTCTCCAATCAATATTCTAAGAATTTCTTTTTGTGGCAGTTCTACATTAGATTCTATGAGTGTAATGAGTTCTGTTGCTGTGGTTTGTCTTTCTTGTTTACTTATTAGTAGTGATGTGGTATTTTGTTGTTTACGTGATGATTTTGAAGAGGTTGGTGCCATGTTCCTCAGTTACCAAAGGCCCTTGTGTACTTTCAGAGTGATTGGTGTTGGTGTTTTCACAAGGTGCCTGTGTTTTATTGTGGCCATTGGTCCGGTTGCTGTGTAGGTAGGTACTGTGTTGACTTAAAATTCAGCTATCCCCTTGTTTCCATGCAGGTCCCAGTATAAAGACACCTAGGAGCACAGACTCCCAGGCACACACACTTCCAACGACAGTTTCTGCACTGTATAGTGCAGCAGGCTCCCATTTCTAGGACTGATGTTGTCAAAATTCAGCTAAGACCCTGAGCCCACCAGCTGTCCTCTTATTCCCACATGGATTCCATGCACACAGGCTCCTACGGGCAGACTCTGAGGCACACAGACTTCCAGGCACACAGGCAGCCCAGGCTCCCTGCTGCCAAGGCTGCAGAAGTTACACTGAGGCCCTCGATCAAACCAACTGTACCCTTGTTCCTGTGCACACAGGCTCCTAGAAACAGATTCTGGGGACCACAGGTTTCTGGGGACACAGATTTGGGGGTACATAGACTTCCACTCTGAGAAATACAGCAGCCTACTCGCTCCCACCCAGAGGCCACAGAAGTTCAACTAAGATCCTGGACCAACCAGCTGACCTCTTTTTCCCACACAGGCTCCTGGTGACAGACTTTGGGACACACAAGCTCCCAGCCACACACACTCCCCAACACACAGACTTCAAGACACACAAATGACACAGGCTCTCAACTGCTGAGGCCACAGAAGTTAAGCTAATGCCCTCGACCAAACCACCTGTACCCTTGTTCCCCCACAAACTCCTGCACACACAGACTCCTGGGGACAGACTCTGGGTCTCACAAGTTCCTGGGCACAGACTTAGAAGCACACAGGCTCCTGGGGACCCAGACTCAAGGGCACAGAGATTCCCAGGCACACAATAGGCTCCCAGCTTGTGGTGGTCAACAAGCAATGACTCAGGTACCCCAATTCCTTTTGTTTGCCCTATTCCAGGGCTAGGAAAAGCGGGGCAGTGCAGAACCCCTGATACAGAAAGCAGAGGGCAGCCCATGAGGCAGTGCAAGATTGGCGCAGCTCCGCTGCCAGCCTAGGGAAAGTGGGCAGACTCCCATGGGGCAGTGAGCGACTCCAGCTGCTCCGCTCGCAAACTAGGAAGGTGGGCTTAAATTAAGCCCACAAGGCAGTGAGTGACTCAAGCCGCCTGGCTCTCAAGCCAGGGAAGGTGGGTGTAGACCCCTGTGGCAGTGAGCAACTCAAGCAGCCTGGCTCCCATGCATTGAAAAGCTTCCGCCTGACCTTCCTTTCCAGGAGCATCTTTGCGGAGGGTTCCTGGAGCCTCTCTGTGCTCAGAACAGGGGAATTGGTGCATAAGGAGTGCTGGGCCCTCCCTGGGGTCAGGTTCCTGTATTGGCGGGGTTGAGTCCCCATTGACCTGGCCAGCGTGGCTGCCTTGGGGCAGGAGGCGGTCCAGGCACTGGCCGTGGGTGCACTGGCCACAGGCAGTGGAAACCGCTGGCGGTTCGTTCCTGGATGTCTGGAAGGAGGGAGCTGAGCTTCTTGGCACAGTCGCATTTTTCCCCCTGCATGTAGGGGATACGTGGGAGACATGCAGCTCCCTCAAGTGAGTTCCAAGAGTGGACCGCCTCTGTGGGTGTGTGGTGTTATAGTCTAGCCTTGAGGGTCTCCACATGAAGGCTGTCCTGTTCACAGGGTCTGGGTTAGGCAGTGGTTTAGGGACAGTCCTGGCTGGAGGGAAGGTGCACAAAGGTTGGCCCCTCGGCGGGAAATCTCCGATCATAGACCCAGATCTCTGGGGCTTGAAAGAAAGCATATGTGGGGCAGGGTCCCCTCCTGGCCAGAGTGCGCCCCTCATAGGGACCTTTCCATTCTCCAAAGCACTTCCACGCGACCTCCTAGATGCCAAACTTACCGGAGCTCCCCGTTTGGGCTACTTATTTCGGCGCCATCTTGGACCCTCCTCCGTGGATTATATTTTTACAGCACCTGTTTTTTTAAATAATGTTGTTCTAAGCCTGTTATTTATCGCTGAGTCCCGATGGTGTAGTGGTTGAGTGCAGGACTGCGGCCCACTGGCTTGGCGGCTCAAATCCAGCAGTAGCTCTCTAGGAGCAAGGCTGGGCCTCCTACTCCCATCAGAGGACAGTGATGCCCACACACAAATAAAACAATGTTGCCTATCAAATTTAATTTAAAAAATTCTGAGCAAATGAAGCCAGTCATGTTTCCCCAAATTGGAGTATGAATAAAAAGAAAGAACACAGCTCAGTTTTCTTCTACATGCCTGAACTAGCTGTAGCCCTCTGCTTTCTTACAGATTCATTCCATGTACTTCTCATTCCTCTGCATCTCCATTCATTTATAACAACACTGAGCCCCACTTTTTTTAAATTTCCACTCACAAAGTGAACAAAGAATGCACTAAATCATCCTAGGTTCAGTGTGCTGGCCTTGTGGGCTCCAGCCATGCAGCTATCGGTACCCTAGTTTCTCAGCGAGTAGTGATTTCCCCAGGTTGATGCCCTGAAGGGGACATAATCCCAGACAGGAGAGAAACCTCTGAAAACTAGATACACGACCCCACACCAGAGATCCCGCGTTGTTAGCTGCCTTGAGTTCACAGCCTGGGGATCAGGGACCTTGGCTAGTCATAGGTTTGGAGCAATTGAAAAAGAAGTAAGGAAATTTACCCTAGTCAGGTCACGTTGTGGCAGTAAATAAGTGTGTAGCCATAGTCCAGTAAGTGAATTCAGTTCCTGTTGCCGAGAAGAAAACAACCTGTCTGATAAACCAGATCTCCTCCTTTGGGGGTCAGCATGACAGCCCCCTAAATTAAGGCACTCCATAAGACAAATATAAAAAAAGAGAGAAAAAATATTTTCTCAGGAAAAATTGCAAATTCTAGTTTCATTGTTTAACACCAAAGCAACTGGTAAACCAAGTCCTTTAACATATATTAGCATAAAAGGAAGCCCATGCTAAGGAAGGCCAGAAGTTAGCTAGAGAACTGAGAGACTACCAACATAACAAAGGCCCCTTGGAGCAAGCTTCAGTTTCAGAATAACAATTCAATTCCAGCTGGCCAGGGGGGAAAACAAACAAAAATCCCTGTGAGCTATTGGGGCATGAGCAGTCCTGGCACAATCCAGAGCAACAAGCCCACCTCAGCTCTCAGTGAACCTACACACAACTGGGGAGGTCCTGCCAGTCCCGGGGCCCTAAACAGGACTGAGGGAGCACCCCCGCCACCTGCTGCAGTGCTGCATACAGCACAAGGCAGCTATACCAGTGAACTCCAGCATTCAACACCACTGTGGGAAGTGCTGCCTGGCGTCTGCCTTCCAGGGTAATTTCATCCAGCATCTGTGGGACCCTCCACCAAGTGGACCCATCACCCTGCTATCTTGAAACAGGGTTGGAACTCCTTCAGCCCCAGGTTCAGGCAATCAAGTCTCAGTTATCTCCTGACATACTTCTCTTTATCTTCTCCCATCTTTCCCACTGCAGGCAGTCTCAATGGGCCCAATGTTTTGTTTTGTTTTGTTTCTCTTTCAGGCACATAGAAATCCTACAGACACTTCTCTCCCATTACTGTCACAAGACTGGAATTTAACAGAAGAATGGTGAAGAAAAGGAGGGCAAGCAATTGAAGGATGAATAATTATCTATAGCCAAAGTACTGGTTATTGGCCCAGACCAGATTTGAAATCAGGAAGCTTCTAGGAACCAAGGGGAATGAAAATATGGCATACCAAAACCTTTGGAATACAGCAAAGGCATTTATCAGAGGAAGGTTGATAGCAATGCATGCACACATGAAAAAGAGACTGGTGGTTGATATACTGGTACATAACTTACACCAATTAGAGCAGAGCCAACAAAACAATCCTACTAATAGCAAAAGGAAAGAAATAATAGAAATCATAGCTGAGATACAGGAGAGGGAAAACAAACAAAAGAAACTATGGGAAAATCAATGCAGCTAAAAATTGGTTCTTTGAAAGGATTAACAGAATTGATCACCACTGATAAACCTAACCAAACAAAGGAAGGAACAAATTTCAATCAAAGGATAAGGGATGAAATAGGGGACATTAAAATGGACCATAATGAAATCAAAAGCATAATTCCACAGTACTATGAAGACCTGTGCTCTAATAAATTTAACAACTTAAAGATATGGGCAAATATTTGCAAGCACAATCCCTCCTCCCTAGAGTATCCCAGATGGATGTTAAGAACATCAACAGACCCACAGCTATGGAAGAAATAGACAAGGTTACTAAGGGATTGCCAACAAAAAAATATCCTGGGCCAGATGGCTTCACAGAAGAATTCTTCCAGGGAAGAACTGACACGAATCCTACACAACCTCTTCTGCAACATAGAAAAAGATGGAAAACTTCCAAACTTTTCCTATGAAGCTAGTTTAACTCTGATACCTAAAGTGGACAAGGATCCCACAAGAAATGAGAACTACAGGCCTTTAACTCCAATGACCACCAATGTAAAAAAAAAAACCTTAATAAAATACTGGCCAATAGAATACAAAAGCATATTTTTTATTGATTTTATTGGGAGCTCTTACAGCTCTTATAACATTCAATACAACATTTGTATCAAGTATATTTGTACACATGTTTCCATATTCATTTACAAATGTTTTCCACTTGAACCCTTGATATAAGCTCCTCTTTCCCCCTACCCCCTTTTTTAATGAATCATTTTATTGGGGGCTCATACAACTCCCGTCACGATCCATACACACATCAATTGTATGCAGGCCACATTTGCACACTTGTTGCCATCATCACTCTCAAAACATCTTCCCTGTAGGCCTGGAACCAGCTCCCCACATTTCCCTTCCCTAACCTCCTTCCCCATAAACTCTCAATAATTTACAAATTGTTATTACTTTTTCATATCATACACTGTCCAATGTGTCCCTTCACTCACTTCCCTGTTGTACATGCCCCGGAGAGGAGGTTACATCTAGATCCCAGAAATTGGTTCCCCCTTTCTATTCCACAATCCCTCCACCCTCCCAGTATCACCACTCTCACCACGAGTCCTGAGGGAACATCCTTTGGATTTTTAAGTAATATTGATGCTTTAGGTGAACTTTTCAAAATCACCTATGTAGTGATAATAGCTAAAACACTGGAGTGACTGAGATGACATATGAAGACAGAACTAGCAACTAAAAACCACACTTTAGAATAGGGTGAAAAAAGCAGAGTGAGGTGGATTTAGGGACACTTGCACAAAAGCTGTTCACATGCCAATTAAAAAACAAAGAATATATGATTTGCAAGCATGTTCCTACAAGGAATCTCAGATTTATTTCAAAGCTCAAAACGGCACCATAAGTCAAGAATTATTGGGTGATATTTATGACTAAGTGTTCATTTTTTGACTAAGGATTATTTACTGTACTGTCTTACCAGTTGCCATCTAGTGAACTTTGACTAATGGTCACCCCATATGTGCCAGACTAGAATTGTGCTCCATAGGGTTTTCAATAGCTGACTTTTCAAAAGCAGATGATCAGGCCTGGTTTCAGAGGGATCTTTTTTTATACTGTACTTTCCACCATATCATTTAGCAGCTGTGCATTTCAACTGTTTTCATCATCCAGGGAATATGGCCTTACTGGTATTAAAGTGATACTGGCTATATAATCCAATTCTTCTGGGTAAATATGCTTTGAATATAGTTGATGGTAAATTAAAAAATAAAAGGAGAGCTAATAATACTGGGAAGCAAATGAAAATGAGAAGAAACAGACAAAAAGTACCAATGACACTGTCAAAAATTCAGGAATGTTTTAACTGGTTATATTCACTGGTTATATTCCAACAAACTATGTTTCTAAAACCTGAGTTTCTGATGGTAATGTTATAGTTGTTATTAGATACTATCTACTCACTCCTGACTCTCAGCAAACCAATGCACAATAGAAGGAAACATTGTCCAGTCCTGAACCATCTCATTACTTGAACTCATTATTGTAGACATTGTGCTAATCATCTTGACGGTCTTCCTCTTTTTCCTGATTTTTTGCTTGTTATGAGTGAGCCCCTTCTTGCCACCACTGTATCAATCCATCTCCTTGAGGGTCTCCCTCTTTTTCTATGTCCCTCCACTTTCCCAAGCATCGTGTCTTTTTCCAAGTATTGGTCTCTCCTATGTCCAAACTATGATAGATGAAGTCTTCTTGTCTTCACCTCCAAGAAGCATCTTGGTTGTATTTCTTCAAAGACTGGTCAGCTTGTCTTTCAGTACTTCATGGTACTTTCAATCTTCTTCCTCGACACAATAATTCAGACACATCATTTCTTCTGCAGTCTTCCTTATTCATTGTCCAACTTTCACACACATATAAGGTGACTCTATAAAACAAAACAAGGAAGAATTGATACATTTGAATTATGGAGCTGGAAACAAATATTGAAAATACCATGAACTGCTACAAGAGCAAGCTCTTCTGTCTTGGAGGAAGTCTGATCAGAGTGCTCCTTAGAGGCAAGGATGGCGAGACTTTGTCTTACGTATTTTGGACATTTTGTCTACAGAGACTATTCCCCGGATATCATGTTTGATAAAGTTGAGGGGCAGTTTGTTAGGTTTATAATTTTATGTCAATTTGAAGATGTGCAAAACTGTCGAGGTGGAGTCCAACCTGTCAATCAGATCACAGTCTGATAGTGTCTTCTTGGGAGTGTGGCCTTCTCATGGAGAGGACCCTCAGAGCCTCCTTTCTCTTAGTCACATTGCCTTCCCACTTGATGGACTCTCAATCACTGACCTTGAAAGCTGATGGAGCCCTTCCATGTTTCCCTTGACCTTGGATCCACAAGAGTCTGCAGGCACTGGCCTGTGATCTTCCTGCATTTTGCATCACTGCTTACAACTGCATTGAGTCTGAAGAGGGATTTATGGACTTGTATATTACTTATGAATTTAAGTCAAACTGAGCTGGGATGCTTTCTCAATAGATGATTGCTTCTTTAAATAAAGCTCTTTATTATAAATAAGAGTCATTGGTTTTTTTTTCTCTAATCAACCTGGCCTTACACAGGCAGCTAAAGCTAGGAAGATCTTCAAGAAGCTGGCGGGACACAGACGCTGCAATAATGGGCTCTCACAGAGGAATGACTGTGAGGAGGGGGCAGGACTGGTTAGTATTTGTTTCTGTTGTACATAAGGGCACGATGGATCCCCAGTACTCAATGCCACTTAACAACAATAACAACTACACCGAGGTGACTGAAAATATGATTTGGGTCAGGCTCACCTCACTTGTCAAAGTGATATCCTTGTCTTTTAATATTTTAAAGAGATTTTTTAAATTAAAAATCATTTTATTGGGGGCTCTTCCAACTCTTACAATAATCAATTGCATCAGGCATATTTGTACATAAGTTGCCATCATTTTTTCTAGACATTTGCTTTCTAATGAAATGAAAAAGTATCATTTTAAAATTAATTTTCATGATTACAAATGTGCATTTACTAAATGAAGTATCCTATACTTTGACTAAATAGCAGCATAAAGATATAAAGCTGCTGTAAACCAGAATCAACTCAATGGCATGCAAGAGAAATAACAGCATGAAATATACATTAAATGAAAACATGGCTAAATATTTCCTTATTCCAAAATTATTATTTTTAATGAAGAAAGTTCATTAAAATTTAATATCTTAATTCTTATTTTAAATACTAAAGAAATGTTACAATAAATTAGTAATTTGGTAAAGTAAGTTACTCGACTACTGTAGCAATTTGCCATTTTAAATGATAGGGAATAATTTAAAAAATCATATCAAAATTCTTTTAATTATTTTTTTATTTAATAAATCATTTTATTGGGGGCTCATGTAAGTCTGATCATGATCAATATATATATCAATTGTATATGGGTCACATTTGTTGTCATCATCATTCTCTTAACATCCTTCTTCTACTTAGGCCCCCGGTATCAGTTCCCCATACTTCTCCTCCTCCCCTCTCCCCCTCACCCATGAACCCATAATGATTAACAAATTGTCATTATTTTGTCATATCATACTCTTTCTGCTGTGCCCCTTCACCCACCTCTCTGTTGTCCGTACCCCAGAGTGGAGGTTATATGTAGATTCCTGCAATTGATTTCCCCCTTCTACTCCACCTTCCCACTACCCTCCAAGTATCACCACTCTCACCACTCATCCTGAAGGGATCATCTGTCCTGATTGCCCCATGTTTTCCCAATGTGCATGCCCTTGTCTAGCTGGATTTTGTGCAGCAGATTTGCTGACTACTATATGTCCTTTATGTTCTTAATTGCTGCTTCCATGACCATTCCTGGTGAATCACCCAAGCAAAATGAAATCCATGATCACTTGTCTTCTCTCTGTTTATTGGTCAAGTGGTGAGGATATTTGTTTTCTTTTAATTTAGTTGCATTCATTCTGAAGGCTGCAGTCTTTGATTTTCATCAGCAAGGACTGGAAGTCCACTTTGTTTTCCGCAAGCTAGGCTGTGCCATCTGCCTGCACATAACAAGTGACTCTGATGCTGAGTTCTTCTCTATACACTCCAACTTCTCAGAATCTTTGCTCAGCATAGAGACTGAATACAGATGAGGAAAGAATACAGCTCTAAAGTATATTGTTTCTGATTCTGAGCCAGTCAGGATTCTCTTTACTGTTCCAGTAACTGCCTCTTAGTCCATATATAGAGATTCCATATATAGAGATATCACATAAGCTCAGTGAACTTTTCTGAAATTCCTTCTTTTCTTAATGTTATCCATCATTTTTTCATTTGTTATGATTCACACAGATGAGTGCCATCTTTTTATAGCCAATAAAAAAAACTGGTTATATGAATTTCTTAATAATTCGAAAGTCCATCAGTATCATTTCAATTGGTTTGACTTAGTGATTTAGGACAAACAACAATGCCCAATAATTGCTTATTATTTTAATGAGTGGGTAACTTTCTGTATTATGTCCTTGCCTTAATCTTCTCATCACCTCCAACTTTTCCAGATTAATCTTTTCTTTAAAACCATGCATCCTGCATGTCACTCTCTTGGAAACTTCAATGACTTCCACTATTTTCCAACAATGTTTCCCAAATATGCCTTAAATCTCCTTGGCAGACTAGTCCCCAGAACAAATGAAATAGAATCTCTGGAGAGGGGCCCATGAATATAGAGGGAATATTCAGGATAATTGAGATTTTGTAAAATAGAAATATCACTAATTAGAATCATTTTGCCGATGGATCAGTGTATACATAATCTCAAACAAGCATACAAATAAGCAACAACAATAAACTTATTGACTGTCACTGAGTCAATTCTAGCTCATATTGGCCCCATGAGAGAAAGTAGAACTGCCCCCCGGGCTTTTCAAGCTGTCAGTCTTTATGGCAGCAGACTGTCACATCGTGATCTTGTGGAATGTCTATAGACCTTTTCATTAACAACTGAGGCTGAGTTCAGAATCCCTGGAACACTAGGCCCTCTGAAAACAAACAAACACAAGAGAAAGGGTATAATACCACCTTGACAAGACACATATATTTTCAAGATCTCAAATAAGTGATTCAGTAAAGCACTGAGTCACAAAAAATATTCCTGATGCTGACAATCACAAATCTTTATAACATGGCCTAAATCTCTTTCAACCTTATTACTTCACCCTTTTAGGAAAGCTCTACTCTAGTCATATATGTGCATCCACTGAATATGTCTTACACTTTGCTATTTCTTTGATTTATCCACAGAACAGAATGATTATGACAGAGTTTAATTCTGCTTTACATCAATTTAAAAGATAATAAAACATTGAGGAGATATTAACATGCTCAACCAATTGCATATATGTTTCAATGTTTGTGAACTTTCTAGAACATCTCAGTTTGCTTTGCAATTTATGACACCTAGATCACAAAATGACACTGCATTGTAGGACAAGAAGAGAAGTTAAAATAATGGAATAGAAATAAGCAGAAAGTAATGCTCAGTGCTTGTCTGAGAGACGAAGAAATGCTGAAGGAAAGAGTAGCTGTATACAAGTATTAAACACCATGCTCCTGAACTTGTTAAAACCTCTTGTTTTGTGAATTGCTATCTCGCCTTTCACGAAGTGGCATTTCATTCTTTACAAAATGTGAGCACACATTGACCAAAGAAATGACTGAGATAAGTTGAAAAAGAATTATCTCTAAGAACAATGGAAAGTGCCCAGCTACCAAATGATAAAGCTTCTGGGGTCTTAAAGGCTTGAAAGTAAATGAGCAGCTGTTTAGCACAGAAGCAACAAAACCCTTATGGAAGAAGCACACCGGCCTGTGTGACCACGAGGGGTGGAAGGGAGCAGACGCCAAGCATCAAAGAAAAGAAGCACATTACTACGAATGAGGGGGAGAACAGGGTGGGGACCCAAGGCCCTTTTGTGGTAATTGGACACCCCCTTGCAAAAGAGTTGCGGGGAGAAGTCAGGCCAGTCAGGGTGCAGTGAAGTGGCGATCAAATGTGTAACTTTCCTCTGGTTCTTGGAGGCTTTCTCTCCTCAACTACCATGGTCCCAATTGTACCTTACAAATCCAGGAAGTACACTGGCACAGAACAGAGCTGGAGATATAGGGAGCCCAGGAGAGATGGGCCCCTCATGACCAGTGGTGAGAATGGAATTACCAGATGGGTGGAGGGAAGAGGGGGAGATAATTACAAGGATCTACACATAGCCTCCTATCTGGAGGATGGATATCAGTGGAGTGGACAAGGGGAGATGTTGGGCAGTGTAGGATATGACAAAATAATAAAAATGTATAACTGAGGGGTGGTGGGGCAGGGGGAACCTGGGAGGGAGAGGAAGGGATGAAAAGCTGATTTTAAGGGTTCAAGTGGAAAAGCAGGGATTTGGAGAATGATCATGACAGCCGACAGGTGAAGGTGCTTAGCACAGTGTATAGTATGTATGTACTGTGATGGGCAATGTACGAGATCCCATTGGAATGATTAAATAAATAATAAAAAAAGAATAATGGAAAGTTAACTATTTCTCCCCTCCACAGAGCTCTTTTTCCCCATGGTGTTTCCAGTGTTCTCGGTCACCTCCTGCATCCGGTTTCTACACACACAAATTATAAAAGGAGAGTGCATGATTTAAGAACCCATAAACATATGTCTAATGTATGTTCTATCAGGAGAACTTAATATACATATAGAGGTCACTGGTGTAAGGGTGACTAATCACTGTTAAGTAGGCTGCATAAGTCATTCTTTCCATAACTAAGTAAGAGGGATACTGTAGGTCCTTGGCTTATATTACAATTCCAGAATCTGGATCAGTCTTCATTTGTGGCCTGAGGATCCCTTAACATTAAGACATAGTAATAGGACAATTTGATTTTACAATGTTTTACACCAACCCAGGCATACTTCCGGGAAGGAGACAAGCCAGTCAGGGGGCAGTGTAGTCATGATGGGGCAGAATGACGCTTTGAGCTCTTCTCTTTCTCACTGCATCCAATGTCTCTTGGTGATCAATTGCATTTGAAAACGATTCTAAAATTTGGAGATCCACACTCTATTAGTTTCATAGACTATTGATTCTCTCACAGTGTGGGAGTCTAGAGGTCTGAAGCCAAGGACACATCAAGGTCATTATCCCTTTGAAAGGTGTTTGGTTGAATTTTTCCTTCCTCTTCCTCTTGTCTCCTCTACCAGCCTTGGTATCCCTTGACTTAGTTTCTTTATTCCATTCTCTGTTTCTGTTTTCATATGATATTTGTCCTCCTTGTCACTGTCTCCATAACGCCCTCTCTTTAGAAGGTTACCTATTTTAGGATTTGAAGCCCACTCTAATTCAGCGTACTTCAGTTTAAGGCAATAACATCTATAATACTCTTGCTCTGATACTAACCTGGTAGGGGAGATGCCATGGATTACAGAGGTGGTTTGCCTGGGTGAGGTTTGTCCCTTGCATTCAGGATGTGCTCACAACAGTGACTTCATCAAATGTGGGAAACTCGACTGCAAAATTTGTAGCCATGGGGGACAGAGTTTGCCATTGTCCCTGTATTTATAAAGAAAATCATAATAATCTTGCTTCCATAGTCACTGGACCCAGGAATTAGACTTGAATATATCTTTTGGGGAGAAACACATCAATCCACTGTACAGTCAAAAGCTTTCAAATAGTACAGGCTTCCAGCTGGGGAAACACATATTCATATACATGCTTAAACTCTTAGAAAATATTCCTGTGAATCTATTAGGTAATGTGTGAATCTTTGAACCTATTACATTATGTGACAAAAATGACTTTACAGATAGGATTAAGTGAAAGACCTTGAGATAGATTATTCTGGTTTATCTGAGTGGCTCCTCTCTACATGTAACCTTAAAAAGTGGAGGATTTTTCCCAGAAAGACATGTAACAGTGGAGGTAGAGCTAGAGAACACACTCTTAAGGGCGTTGGAATTCAAAAATGAGGATAGGAGCTGAGGAACACAGGCAGTCTCTAAAAATCTGTGGAAGTCTCTGTGTAGAGCAGTGATTCTTAAACCTTCCTAATGCGACGACCCTGTAACACAGTTCCTCATGTTGTGGGGACCCCCCCCCCCGCCAACCATAAAATTATTTTTGTTGCTACTTCATAACTGTCATTTTGCAACTGCTATAAATTGGGAAACCCCTGTGAAAGGGTTGTTTGACCCTCAAAGGAGTCGTACCCCAGGTTGAGAACCGCTGGTTTAGAAAGACATTGAGGCTTTTCCTCTTGTGACTGCTGTGTGCTGTTGAGTTGATTCTGACTCATGCTGATCACATAAGACAGAGCCGAACTGCTCCCTAGAGTTTCCACGGCGACTGTCTTTCTAAGAGAGATGACCAGAGTCTCTTCTTCAGAACCGTGGGGTGAATTTAAACCGGTGAACCTTTGGTGAATAGCTGAGCATTTAAACGTTGTGCCATAAGGAGGTCAGTCTTTTCTTCCCCTTGACTTTACTCAGTGACATGGAGATTTATAACCTCAGACTTCTAAGACATTAAATTTATGTTGTGCTAGGTCCCTTTTTTGTTTTGTAGTTTGTTACTGCAACAAAGGAAAACAAATAGAAGAACTCGCTCTGCCACTCATTTCCAAAAGGAGTAGGAAGAGGAACGCTTCAGCTTTTGATGATTTATTCAGGGCTATTTGGAGAAGCGTACAGGCTTTGTTACTTTATATAAAGTCCTCTGGTAAATTGTGATGTCCATGCTTTTATTAGGTTAATGATTACTAAGTAATTTTCTTTTAAAATAATATTTTTGTGGAACTATGCTTGATGTCACCCTGAGCATATAATTCAAAGAGTATTTTTTAAGCACTGCACTGTAATTTTAGAACATTTTTAACTCACTTAAAAAAACAGTTTTTATTAGTAATTTGTGAGGGGGGGGATGGTGATGGGGGGAGGGTGCTTGCTTCTTAGGCAAAGGGGGACAGGGCCACCCCCTTCCGTGGTTCCTGGCCTGTAGGAGAATGCTGATGGCTCAGTCATGGGGGCTGATGAAGCAATGCCGGTCCCTCTCTCTGCTGAGATCAGTGGACACTTGCCTCCTGTGCCCAGTCCAAGGCTGCAGAAGGCAGCAGTCTGTAAACTTATTAGTTACTTCAGATTTACATCCTCACCCTCCTCTCTGTGAATAACTTGGATAACATTTTAAAGCTTCTTCTTAAACCTTCAAAAACTTGTGAACTCTCCCATTGAGTAATCCTGTCTTGAGTTACAGGCTACATGCAGGAACGGCATTTAAGCCTGACACTATTAAAGCACGAGGCCCTAGAGTGTGTAAGCAGCAGGGACCTACATGGCCTAACTTTGATCATCCCTCCTCTATGTAAGTTTTCTCATAGCATATCATACCCCCTCAAACTCATTTATAATGTAAGACAAGAGCCGGCCTTTATAGTACAATAAAGGCCTACCACCATCTGTAAACAACTAATACTCTATTTTTAGTATGCATAAATTGTACTGCTATAGGCATTTCATATAAAAAGATTCAGATAATAAGTGGGTTTTTGTGTATGCTGGGCTTCTTTCATTTAGCACACTATGTCTAAATGTAACTATGCTGTACCATGTATCGGGACCTTATTCATCTTTATTCCTGAGTAATATTCCATTACATAGATATACCATATTTGTTAATGCACTGAGATGTTGATGTCATATGGGTTGTCTGTTTATGAGCTACTGCTAACAACACTGTTAAGAACATTATACGCTATATTTTTCCACAGGTGTTTTCTTTCTTTCTTTTTTAAAAATCATTTTATTGGGGGCTCATACAGCTCTTAGTACAATCCATAAGAGCACCCATTGTGTCAAGCACATTTGCTGCCATCATCATTTTCAAAACATTTTCTTTCTACTTGAGCCCTTGGTATTGGCTCCTCATTTTCCCCCTCCCTACCCTACTGTCCCTCCCTCGTGAACCCTTGAAAACTTATAAATTATTATTATTATTATTTCATGTCTTACACCAACCAATGTCCCCCTCAATCCATTTTTATGTTGCCTACGTCCCTGGGAGTAGACCATATGTATATCATGGTGGTCAGTTCCCCCTTTCTTCTCCCCCTGCCTCCCCCTCCTAGTCTGGCTACTTTTATTACTGATGTTGAGGAGTTTAACTCTCCAGGATTCCCTGTGTTTTTATCAGCTCTTATCTGTACCCCTGTGCATGTTCTGGTCTAGCCAGATGGGTAAGGTAAAATTGGGTTCATAATAGTGTGTGGGGGGAAGTATTAAAGAACTAGAGGACAAGTGTCTGTTTCATTGGTGCATATACTGCATCCTGAGGGACGCATCTCTGCCTTGTGACCCTGCTATAAGGGGATGTCCAATTGTCTGCAGATAGACTTTGCGTCTCCACTCCTTATTCCCCCTCAAGCACATTGATCTGATTCTTTGTTCTGGATCTTTGATGCCTGATACCTGATCCCATCAACACCTCGCGATCACACAGGCTGGTGTGCGTCTTCCATGTGGGCTTTGCTGCTTCTCAGCTAGATGGCTGCTTGTTTATCTTCAAGCTTTTAATACCCCAGATGCTATATCTTTTGATAGCCAAACACCCTCAGATCTCTTCACCACATTTTCTTATTCACCCATTTTGTCTTCAGTGATTGTGTCAGGAAGCTGAGCATCACTGAATGCCAGTTTTTTAGAACAAAGTTTTCTTGTCTTAATGGAGTACTTAAGTAGAGCTTCAATGTCTATCTGCTACCTTAATACTTAACATATAAATATATGTACATAGTCTTGTATTCCCATTGTTATGTATTAATATATTTACATATACAAGCCTATATTTTACCTACATACATGTCTTTTGCTTCCTAGTTCTTTCCTCTAATTTCTTTTACTTTCCTCTTGTCCCACTATGATGCTCAGTTTTCGTTCAGGTTTAAGTAATCCTCCTTATTTGCATTGCCTTTGATCAAGCCATCCTATGCCCTCCATGTCATTGATTTTAGATCACTTGTTGTTCCCTTGTCCTTGGGTTTGATAACACTCACTTCTTTTCCTCCCACCCCTCCATGTCCCCATTAGTCTCATTGTTTTCTCCTCCAGATTGTTTATTCTGCCTATCTCATCTAATTGCCCTGTAGAGATAATAATAATAGTAAGCATAAAAAACAACAACAACAAAAGAAAACAAAAAAATAACAAAAAACAACCACCATCAATAACAAAAAGCCTGTAAATAACTTCAGGTCTCTTTGCTGACTTTAGGACTGTTTTCTGGTCTGTCTCATAAGGTCCCACAACCTGGTCCCAAAGTCTAGTTTTGGTATTTTCTGGGGACTTCATTGCTTTGTTCCTCTTGCTGCTCTGTTGCACACCTGTAGCATTTCACCCTGGTGTGGTGCTGCAGTCAGATTGGGCACAATTCCCACACTTCACAGGTGCTTTCAATTGTGACTATTCTGTATCTTGGAGTAGAATTTCTGGGTCACACAACACTTAAAGGTTATGAATAGCTTCTGAACAGTTTTACAAACATATATTTGTCACATATATTCTCCTCAGTATTATACTAGGTTTTTTTGTTTTCCACATAGTCGTGCTAGTGAGGGCCAAATTGTATGTCATCATGGTTTTGACTTGTATTCTTAGGATGTATATCTACAAATATTCTATTGGAGTCGTCTGAATGCTTTCTTTTACGGATTCAATTGTGTCCCTCTCCCAAATATATATTGGAAATCCTACTATACCCATGTTAATAATATCATTCAGAGATAGGGTTTTCTTTATCATGTTTGTGAGATAGTATTAGTGTAGGGTGTCTTAAGTCAATCTCTTTGAGATACATGAAGAACAAGTTGGACGAGCAAGTAAGTCGTCAAGCGCAGATGGAAGAAGAAGAGATGCCACACCACATGACATCTTTAAGGACAAATAAATGCCAGAAAGAGACCTATTTCCCACAGGGCTAATTCTTATGCAAAAATCTTCTTCTAGAGTCAGTGCTCTGTATCTAGATGCACAGCCTCCTAAATTGTGGAAAATAATTTTCTATTTGTTAAAACTACACAGCTGTATTATTTCTTCTATTGAAACTTTAAGCTATTAAGAACAACCTTCATCACTTTTTTGTATCCCTTTACAATGCATTGCTAGAATGTCTCATTCAAGGTAAAATAAAAGTAGTTATGACATATAATTCTGTATGTATATATACACACACATATATATATGTTACTGGATGTAATTTGCTGATATTTCTTGGAAGATTCTTAATCTATATTTAAAAGGGGCATCAGTTTATAGCTTCTTTAAATTTTAATGTTTTGTTTGCTTTCAGTATCAGGGTAAATATTGCTCATAGAATTTGTTGAGAAATGACATCTTCTATTTTATTTTTAAGAAGTGTTCTACTGTAAATAAACCCTTTGTAAACTCCACTTGTGAAGCCATCTGAGGCTGAGCTTTTGGTTGTGGGAAGTTTAAAAAATTAAATATCATTTACTATGGACATATTTAGAATGCTTCTTTCTTCCTTTCTTTTTTGAGGGAGGGTGCTTGCTAGCGTTCTGAAAGTTTGGGATAATAGTTCAAAGGGATCTATTTACTTATTCATTTGATTGAACATAGTCTATGTGGCATAAAATAATTCAAGTCCATTTCAGTTGTACATTTTTTTAAATTTAAAACCACTCAGGCAGTGTTTAGATGTGATGTGCAAGGAGTTTGATGGTTTTTTTTTAAAGCACTATGACAATTCTTTTTAAATTAAAAAAAAAATCACACATTTTTGTTATTATTTTTCCCCTTTTATTTGTGGAGCATAATGCATACAAAGAAAAATGGACTATATGTGCTTGTACAGCTTATCACATTAAAGCAATGACAATATCATGTATATGATTCTTTCTTCTTTGTCTTTACAATGTCATTTTCCATGCATCCTGCTTCCTTACCTCCCCATTAGTCCCTTTCCCAACTCTCACTGCCTCTGATCTTATCTTAGTCTTCAAAGTCTTTTCTTTTGGTGTGAAATAGCTGTCTCTTATTTTTCTTTATAATGATGGTGTCATGATTATTTATCTTTATGACATTGACTAACTCTGTTGAGCAAAATGTCCTCCAATTTTATCCATTTCATGAGGTGTTTGAAAGACTCATGTTTTTTAAGGGTGTATAATATTTCATTGTGTTTGTACCAGAATTAGTCTATACACTCCTCCACAGACTTAATATTTGAATGTTTCTATTGTTTTGTTACTATAGAACTGCTGAGATAAACATGATTGTGTATATAACCGTTCATGTTTTGTTCTTTATTTCTCTAGGGAATATACCAAATTGGGCGAATGCAGAATCATGTGTTATTTGGTTCCTAGTTGTTGTAGGAGTGCTATACTGTTTCCATAGTAATTATGCAATTCTGCAGTCCCACTGGCAATGACCAAGCCTGCTAACATTGTTTTCTGTGGTTTTGCAAAGAATATCAGTGTGAGGTGGTATGTCATCATCATTTTAAATTGTATTTCTCTTAAAACTAATGAATGCAAGCATTTCTTCATATGATTGCTGTCTACCTGAGTGTCATCATTAGTAAATTGTCTATTCATGTCTTGTGCCCATTTTGGATATTTTGTGTGTGCTTTTCTTAACATGTTTTAGTCTTCTACAGTCTTAAAAACTAGCCTTTTATCTGCTGCATCTTTGTCAAACATTTTTCCCTATTTACAGGCTCTTTTTTAACTATTTCAATGAAATCTTTTAGGGTACATTAATTTCATTTTTGTTTGTTTGTTTGTGGTTTGTGGGGCATCACTGCCCTCTGGTGGTGGGAATAGGAGGCCCAGCCTTTGCTCCTGTGGAGCCGCTGCTGAAATTGAACCTCCATCCCAGTGGGCCACAGTCCCACGCACAACTACTAAACCACCAGGGTTCAGCTAATTTCATTTTTTATAAGGCTGCAGTACCCTACTTTGTCACCTATAGTGGGAATTTTTTTTATTATGTCTAATTGTTTTATTACATTACATTTATAGTGCAAGTGTTTTATTATGTGTGTTCTTGTGTTGGAATAGGGCTCTTAAAATTGTCCCTACATTTTCACAAATGATTCCTGTGGTTCTAAGATTTGTGCTTAGGTCATTAATCCTTGAGTATGTTTTGTATATGGGTTGATGTATAGGTTCATTTTCATTCTTTTGCAGGTGAAAATTTTCTAGCACCACTTACTGAAAAGGTTATTTATACACCAAATAATGCTTTTCAGCTCTTTCTCAAAAACCGGTGTTCTGTATGTGTGGTAGTTATATAATTGTTTGTCAATTTGAGAATTAAGAGTGAAGGGGTGGAGTCTAGTCAGTCAATCGGAACATAGCCAATGGGCCTTCTTTGTGGGGATGACTTTCTCCTGAGAATTCTTGGAAACCTGGTTTTTCCTCCTTGAAGGCAGGTGACTCTCTGCTCACTCCCAGGGAGACATTGCAGCTGGCAAGAAATATGCAAGTGCCCTGAGCTGAAGAAACCACATGGACCTACCCTGATGCAGACAGAACCCTGGACCTGGAGAAGCCACCTGGAAACGCCTGCCAGCTTTGAGATGCTTATAATACCACTGTATCTACAATACTTCCCACCCACTGGCCTGTGATACTCCTGCATTAGGTATCATTGCATGTATTTTGTGAGTTTGAAGAGGACTTTATAGATTTGTATCAGACATATGGGGCTAATATTGGGCTTTTGGGTTCAGACTAGACTGGGTTGGGATGCTTTATTAATGTACTATTACCCTCTATATAAAATCATACACATATTATGCTTGTGCATTTTTTTTCTCTAGTCTACCTGGACTAACACAGAAGGTACTTGGTTGTGTTTCTGGATTCTCTGTCCTAATCCATTAGTTCACATATCTATTGTACACATACCAAGCTGTTTCGAATTCTGTGACTGTAGAATAGATTTTGAAATCTGAGAAGGAAAGGTCTCCTATTTTATTTATGTTTTTGAAATAATGTTTTGTTTGTTCTGGACTCCATTCCTTTCAATATTATGTTGATGATAAATTTTTGCTTTTCATTGAAGAATTGTTCTGGGACTTGGAGAAGAATTGTATTGAATTTATAGAGTACTTTTTGTATTATTGACATTTTCACTATATTAAACCTTTCTTTCATGACCCTGGCTCATTCTTCTATTTATACCTCTTTTGCTTTCTTATAAAAATATCTTAGAGTTTTCTTTGTATAAGATTTTTGTTCTTCTAGTCAGGTATATTCCAAATTATTTTATCTTTGGGGTATTTATTATAAATGGTAGTTTTCTTTTAGTTTCCCTTTTCAGTCCCTTTCTTTAATATACAGGAATATAATTTATCTTAGTATGTGGTTTACAACCTACTGGGTTGGCAAAATTATGAATTATTTCCTGCAAATATTTTATAGAATGTTGAATTTTTTTGTAAGATTGTGTTCTTTGAAAACAGAGTTTTATTTTTTCTGTATTAATATGGATGTTTCATTATCTTTTAACTCTGGGTAAGCCTTTCAAGACCATAGTAAACAAGAGTGTTGATGAAAGGCAATCCTGTCTGTCTCCTGTTCAGAGGGGCATGTCTTTAATTTCTCTCCATTAAGTGAAATGCTAGCTATTGGTTTTGTGTATACTCCCTTTATTATACTGATTAATTTCCCTTCTGTTCCTATTTAATGAAGTGCTCTTCATCAACAACATATGTTGGACTTCATCAAGTGCCTTTTCTGCATCACGTGATATAATCATATCGTTCTTTTCCTTTGTTTTGTTTATGCGGTGAGTTATATTGATTGGTTCTCTAAAACCAAACCATCCTTGCATACTTGGAATGAATTCCACTTGGTCATGATGTGACCAATTTTGTAAAGTTGAATTCTATTGAGTATAATTTTGTTAAAAATAATGTAACTGATAAACATATGGGATATTAATCTACAATTTTCAATTCCGTTGAGACCTTTGCCTGGCTTGAGTATCAGTGTTGTAATTTCTTCATAAAATAAGTTTGGTAGTAAATTATCCTTTTCTCTTTTTTTGATTTTTTTGGGGGAGAGGGCATCACTGCCTCCTGGTGGGAGCAGGAGGCCCGGCCTTGCTCCTGAAGAGCTGCTGCTGGATTTGAACTGCCAACCCTGTGGGCTACAGTCCCGCACACAACCACTATGCCACTGGGGCTCAGCGCAATTATCCTTTTTTATATGCTAAAATTGCCTATGTTAAGTCTTCTCTTAATGATTGGTAGACTTCTCCAAGACAGTCATATGGTCCCAGACTTTTGTCTCTTGGAAACTCAATATCCAGTTCTACTTCTTCTTGTTTTGTAAGTGTGCTGAAGTTTTCTGTATTAGTTTGTGCTACTTTAGGCAGGTTATGTGTTACTAGAAATTTATTGATTACTTCTAGGTTTTCAAATTTGTTAGAATATAAGTTTTCACAATATTTTGTAATTAATTTTTTTAAAAAATTGGTTGGTACTATTGTGATGATCGTTGGCACTATTTCATTCCTTATTTGTAATACTTACTTTTCATCCTTCTTGGATTTTGTTAAGTGTTTCCAGTAGCTTAAAATTTTAATTCTTCAAGGAACTCATGTTACCTTGCTTATTTTTATATTTGGGGGATATTTTTATGGTTTCCATATTTCTGTTATGATCTTTATTATTCCTTCTAGTGTCTGAGAGCTTATTTTGTCCAACAATTTGACTTTTCCTAATTGTTGAGATGATATGTCAATGTCTTTGCTTTAATTATTTCTTTCTTTTTCAAATTATTTCTTTCTTTCTTTTGCTATAATTTGACTACCTTTGCTCTGTCCCAAAGATGTTGGTATGTTGGATTTTTGTTATTTGTTTGAAGGAATTTTTAAATTGTGTTCTTCATTTCATCAGTTTTACAGTAGTTTTTAACAGACGTGCTGTTCGATTGCCATGGCATTGATTTTGCTTGTTTGGTCATCCTGCAATCGATTTCAAATTTTAGTTGGCAAGTTGTCTGTGCATAACTACACAACAAAAGGTAAGTAGCTCGAACCCTCCAGATGCTCTGTGGGAGAAAGATGTGACAACACGCTTTTATAAAGATTTCAAGAGATCAAACTCACTGTCAATCAATTCTGACTCCAACCCAGTCAGACTAAGTCCAACTGCCCGTGTGGTTTTCCAAGATGGCACATCCTTCTTGGAGCAGAAAGCATCATCTTTCCCCCACAGACGGCCATTTCAAACTGCCCACCTTGCAGTCAGCAGCCTAAAGCATGAGGAACCACATCATCAGGACGCCTTATCAAATATGGAAACAGCTTTGAAAATACAGTGGGGCAGAGTCAATCCAAATGACAATGGTTTTTGTTGTTGTTGTTGTTGTTTTCTGGGCATCACTGCCTGTGGTTGTCTCGGGCGCTACCCAGTGCTGCTGCTGAGAGCCGCCGCTGGATTTGAACCGGCAAGGCCGCGGGCCGCAGTCCTGCACTCAACCACTTATGCCACAGGGGCTCAGCCAGACAATGGGTTTTCAAACTGAGAAATAGGCCCAATCTCAGATGCCACAAATTGTAGTGAACTGAAGAACAATTGATATGTGCTGGGTGTCACTTAGGGTACTGATAATGACTGAGCAACAGACAAAAGAATAAAACATTTTCTGGACCAGTGTCATCCACAAAGTCATTTCTATATTTAAGCCTATTCATGTCACTGAAGGTCATCCTCTTTAAAATCCTCTTGGTTAAGGTCTAGGTTTCTCTTGAGTACAATAATAATGGAATTTCCATTATTCTCAATGTTATCCAGTGTTGATATAATCTACACAGTCAAATGCTTTCGTATAGTCAAGGAAAGACTTTCTGCTATCCTTTGCTTTTAGTCAAGATTCATGTGAGGTCAGCAGTGATACCTTGTGTTTCATATACTCTTCTGAATCTGACAACCTTATGGCAGCTCCCTGTTCATATATTATTCCAATAGCTTTTGAATTGGTTTCATCAAAATTTTACTTGTGTTTAATATTTATTATATATTGTAAAATGTCCACATTTTATTGCATCACCTTTCTTTAGAATGTGTATGAATGTGGTTCTACTATTGTCAGTTGCCCCATTAGCTCCTTCCCAAATTTCTTGATATAAATCAGTGAGTTCCTCCAGAACCGCATCCACTTATTTAAACATTTGTATAAGCATCCTATCTCTTCTTGACACCTTGTTTTTCACCATTGCTTCCAGTGCAACTGGGCCTTCTGCCTTCAACATGCTGTTTCTGGTTTATGTGCTACATTTTGAAATAGATGAATGTTAGCTGATTTTTTGGACACAGTGATTCTGTGTGTTTATTTCCTCTCTTTCTGCCTTACTAAACAGCTCGCCCACTGAATTCTTCAGTATTGCAACTCAAGGCTGAAGTTATCTCTTTAGTTCTTTCTGTTGAGAAAGACTAAACATGTTTTTACCTTTTGGCTTCCTAACTCCAGGTTGCACCTCTCCTTATAATATGTTATACGCTTCAGCCACCCTTTGAAATCTTCTGCTCATTTCTTCATACTTTCCACCTTACATTTAACCTGTTCTATATTCAAGAGCAAGTTTCAAGGGCTCTTCTGGTATCCATGTGATTGTTTTCTTCTTTATTGTCTTTTTAATGTCATTTTGCTTTCTTCATGCATGATATTGATGTACAAGTCAAATACTTGTCCTCAAGATGTTCATATTTTCATCAGGACCCAAAGAAGTTCACAGGAATTTTTCATATAATGCAATAATTCTTTTGAGAAGATAAAAGTATAGTATCGTGGTAGCACACAGGTACATTTAATTCAGAAGTAGGCATTATGGAAGCCAAGTGATACATAGAGAAAGTTAGCATCAAGTAGAAAGATACTGGAGTCAAAGAGAACACAGCGAAGCATCAAATCACTAAGTTTCATTGCAGATAATAATGAAAGGATGGAATGGTGAAAGATTTACCTTGTAAATTAGAAGCGGGGACACAAGAAACATTTAGTGCATTAAGGTTTTCGATCTTATTCAATAATCAATAAAGAGTTACTGAACAGTTTTTCTGCATGGAAATTATATGGTCCTACTTATTTTAACAAATTTATTTTCATTAGAAGTCTAAAAAAGAATTCTAAGAACATTTTGACAAAAGACAGAAAACAAGTTAGAAGGCAAGAATATAGGCAGTAGTAGTTTAACTGTAGTTACAATATTATGGTAGCAATTCAGTTAGAATGACAATGAAGATCACTGAATTGTAGTATGTAGCTGCTAATTAATTAGAATTAGCAGATCTTGGTTTTAGAAGACAAACTGCATTCATGGCTATCTTTAATCTTCAAAAGAATTTTTTCTATTAATGTTATTTTAAAAAAGAGCTCTTAAATTCTTTTGGAAAAAAGCCAGTAGGAAGGAGAGAAGACAATAAGTAAAGTAAGATTTCCAACAAAAAAGCAGATAAAAGGTCTAGGGATCCAAAAGAAAAGTTTATCTTTTTCATTCTTATATTAATGTTTCCCTGTGACAGGCACGAACACAGTTGGTATTTGAAAGATAGCAAGAGCTCAAATTCCAAACACAAAAGAGATTTGACAGTATAGAAGGTTCTTCTCTAGAAAATTACTTGTGCAAACACTCAGTGCTCACACCAGTTGAACTCTTAATTAGAAACTTCTATTACCTTTGCAAATTCAAGTAAGTATGAACTGAGACCTTTGTTAGTATTACACCTTCAGCTACTAATCACAAGGTCAGCAGTTCAAACTCACCAGGCCCTCTGAGGGAGAAAGATGAGACTGTTCATTCATGTAAAGATTAAAAGTCACTGAAACATTAATAAGCAGTTCTCCTGAGTCGTACAGGGTCACATTGACTCAGAATTGACCCAATGGCAGTAAGCTTTTGGTATTTTTAATGTACTGAGAATAAAGAGAATGCTTTTAAGAACGTAGAGGCTTTTAAAATAATCACTATAAAGTATAGATTAGGAGAATAGAAGAATTATACAACATTGCTAATGCAACCTTCTCCATCATATGGCAACTAAAGTGTAAAGGCAAAAAGGTTGGCAGATTCAAGGCTGCAGTTTTGCCAAGCAGAACAATGACATGGTAAACAGAGCGGCAATAGAAAATGGGCTTGGTGGACTTTAAGACTATAGAGATGAGTTCTTGTCAAGTGTTGACATTTCTAAGGATGCCCGTGAAAGAAGGCTGGTGGACTGAGGCAGAAGTGAAGACGATTGCAACTAAGACAGTCAAGTTTGGGGGATTGGTACAGGAAAGAGAGTCACTTGTCAGGATATGCTATCTGGCTCATAATGGTTGTCTGTTTTATCTAATTATATCAGTTAGGATTTACAACATGCTTATGACATAAGTACTGATATTCTTATTTAAGATAAAAATTGAAGCTTAGAACACCTGAATAACTTGTGAATAATCACTCAGATAAGTGCAATATTAATAATAAATATATTTTTTTAATTGTCTGCATTTTGTGCATTTTTTGGGGGGGGCATCACTGCCCTGGTAGGAGTAGGAGACCCAGCCTTGCTCCTAAAGAGCTCCTGCTGGATTTGAACCACCAACCCTGTGGGCCACAGTCCTGCACACAGCCACTACACCACCAGGGCTCAGCCCTTGTGCATTTTTCTAAGTGTCTTATGCTCTATGTTTCAAGTGCTAAAAACATTATTACTTCCATGTTACAAATGAAGCATGGACATTAATACAAGCTTGCATTGGGTCACATAGCTAATAAGTATATAAGTAGTGAGAGCTTGAATATAGACATAAGATCAGAAATGAGCCAGGACAGAACAGCCAGTGCATAGAGAGAAATATATGGCCAGCCCCACTGTGAGACATGACGTCCCTCACTGACCCATGACCCTATGGAGGACAACACTGGAGACACTCCAGATTGCATATGGTCTGACCCCACCACACGGAGGCAAAACACTAAGGGCGTGTTGTAGAGCAGCGGGGGAAGCAGAGTACAAAAGTCACAAGGGAGTGCCAAGGATCGACTTCAGGGCCAGGATATGGAACCCCATAGGACTCAACTGGTGGCCACTTCCAGAGGTCAACAAAGAGACATTGAACTATTTGCAGGTTTTATTTATTATTTATTTTATTTTTTTACTTATTTATGTACTTTTTCTGGACATTGGATTTTTTTTTGTTGCTATCGTTTTGTTTATTTTGCCACTTTGTCTTTTTTTGTGCATATTATTATGTCTTCAGGTCTGTCTAGATAAGATAGACTGGATAAACAGTCTGGAGGAGACGACACTGGGAACAATAGTTGTGGGAACACATGGAAGGGGGAGATGGAAGAAAACAGGTGATGTTGACCAACCCAGAGATCCAAAATCAGTGACAAGGAGGTGTGAGAGACCTGGTGGGGATTGATCAAGGGTAATGTAACAGAGGAATTACTGAAACCCATATGAAGACTGAGCATGATAGTGGGGCAAGAAGAAAGTAAAAGGAAATAGAAGAAAGAAATAAGAGGCAGTGGGTATTTATAGAGGTCTAAATACAGTCATGTATATAGGTAAATATATTTATATATGATGATGGGGAAATAGATCTATGTGCATATATTTTTAGGTTTAGTATTAAGACAGCTGATGGACATTGGGTCCCCACTCAAGCACTTCTTCAATGTATGAACACTTTGTTCTATTAAATTGGTGTTCCATGATGCTTATGTTCCTGACATGAACACTGAAGACAAATGTGTGCATAAGCAAATGTAGTGAAGAAAGTTAATGGTGCCCAGCTATCAAAAGATACAACATCTAGGGTCTTAAAGGTTTCAAGGCAAACAAGCAGCCATCTAGCTCAGAAGCAACAAAGCCCACATGGAAGAAACAAACCAGTCTGTGTGACCATGAGGTGTTGAAGGGATCAGGTATCAGGCATCAAAGAACTAAAAATTATATCTTTGTAAATGAGGAGAAGTACAGTTTGGTGACCCAAAGCCCATCTGTAGGCAACTAGACATACCATTACAGAAGGATAGAGGGATCAGTTAAGCCAGTCGGGATGCAGTGTAGCAATGATGAAACATACAACTTTCCTCTAGCTCTTCGATGCTTTCTACTCTCCCTCGCCTACTAGTATGGTCCCAATTCTACCTTACAAATCTGGTTAGAGCAGAGGATGTATGCTGGTACAGATAGGAGCCGTAAACATAGGGAATTCAGGACAGACAATCCCATTCGGGCCTAGTAGTGAGAGTGGAGATACTGGGAGGTTGGCTGAAAGGGATGTTAGAAAGGGTAAACCGATGATAAGGATCCACAGATAACCTGCTCCCTGGAGTACATACAACAGGGAAGTGGGTGAAGACATAGGACATAGGAAGACATAGGAAAATGTAAGATATGACAAATTATAATAGTTTATAAATTATCAAGGGCTCATGAGTGAGGAGAAAAAATGAGGAGCTATACCAAGGACTTAAGTAGAAAACAATGTTCTAAGAATGATGAAGGAAACAAATGTATACATGTACTTGACACTTAATGGATGGATGTATGGATTGTGATAAGAGTTACTTGTACCACCAATAAAATGATTTAAAAAAAGAAATGAGCAATGAATCAAAATTGGTGTTACTCCAAAACTCTTGTTTTAGTCACTCAGAAAGTTACTATTCGTAACTTTTAGTTGGCTTTGCCATCAAAAGCATCTATGAAAGTTTCCAGGAATATAAATAAGATCTTCATTTGTGCAACTGAACAGGGTTCATGAAGTTAATCTGAACCATGTGTGCCAGGCTGGGTTCTCCAGAGAAGCAAATCCAGTAGCATTTGTATGTATACGGACAGAGAAAGAGATTTGTATCGAGAAATGGCTCACATACCTATAGAAATGGGCAAATGCAGGCCAATCCAAACCCCACATCAGATGTCGCAGAAGCTACGACTGTCGCTGCAGAGGCTGGCACACAGGCAGCAGGAAGTTTCAGGTCAATGAGAGCAAACGTGAAGGAATCTAAGGTCCGCAGCATATATTCCAGATGGCTCCTAAGCAGGTCATCTAGGAGGGGGGCGGGTCAATGAACCAGACACAGGAACCAGATTCAGGAGGTCGCAGTGAGTTAACTTCCTCACAGATAATTGAAACTAAGGCTGGGGCATACCTTGAGTGAAAGCTTCCTTGCTGTATCAAGACTGTAACCAGAAGAGGTCAATTTTCCCGACCTATAGAGAAAGATGAGGGTGTCCGCATCTGAGGAATTAGCCACTGAAAGTCCCATGGATAACACATTGTGAAGTACTGAAGACTTACAAGACTTATAAGAATAAAAGTCAAACATTGTCAGAGATACTAGAAGATAAGCACCCCAGGTTGGAAGATCACTCTAGACATGACTGAGGAAGAGCTGCCCCTCAAAATAGACTCAACCATACTGACATGGACCCAGTAAGGTTGGTGAGGGTAAAGCCTTTGAACATTCATTTGCTCAGGGAGCATTACTCAAAAGGTGAAAAAGCCATTATAAACAATCCATTCATTATCAGAACTTGAAATGTATAAAGTATGATTCTAGGAAAATTGGAAGATGTCAAAAATGAAATGGAATGCACAAGGATAGAGATTCTATTCATCAGTGAACTGACAGATTGCTAATTTTAAGCAACTTGTGAATAGTCACTCAGATAAGAGCAATAATGATAATAAATTTTGAATCAGAATTTTAATCAGAAAATCATTACTATGCCTGGAATGACAAATTCAAGAGGAATGGCATCACATTCCTCATCAAAAAGGACACTTCAAGATTTACTTTGAAATACAAAGCAGTCTGTGATAGGATAGTATCTATGAACATACAAGGAAATCCAATCAATAAAACTACTATTAAAATGTATGCACCAAGTACTAAAGCTCATAAAGAAGAAATAAAATTCTAATGTCTTCAGTCTGAAAATTATTAGACATGCAATAAAAACGCATGGATAATCATTGGCTACTTTAACAAAATAAAAATTGGAAACAAAGAGGAAGTAACAATAGGTGGAAAATATGGAGTTGGTGATAAAAATGAAGTTGGAGGTGGCATGATAGAATTTTGCAAGATGAATTGCTTCTTCATTGCAAATAAGTTTCTAAAACACCTCGATGTATTGACTGCTTGAGGAATTCACAAAATTCTCCTTAGAGGCAAAGATAGGGAAGCTAAGTCTCAAATACTTATCTGGAGCAACCAGTCTCTGGAGAAAGGTATCATGCTTGTTAAAATGGAGGGGCCTCGTACAAATGGAAGGCACTGTGTTTTCCCTTTTAACCCCTTCTTAAGTTTTCTATTTTTTATTATTTTCTACTTTTTTTCAGATGGTGTTTAGTCTATTCTGTTGTTGGGATCTTTTTTGTATGATTTTCTATTTGTAAAATTCACAATAAGGAAGTCTATAGAGGCAGTAACTACATTAATAGTTTCTTAGAGTTATGATCAAGGAGCTTGGGAAGAATCAGGGAGCTGATAATAATGACTATATGGTTGATTAAAATGTTTTAAAATGGGCTGAGCCCCGGTGGCATAGTGGTTGTGTGTGAGACTGCGGCCCACTGGGATGGAGGTTTAAATCCAGCAGCAAGAATGGGCCTTCTACTTCCAGCACCAGGGGGCAGTGATGCCCCCCAAAAATGTTCTAAAATCATTTACAGTAAAAAAATTCAAAACTTTTCTTAGTATATGTAAACCATTGTCTTATATGGCATGTAAATGAGATGTTACTAAAATGGTTTGTAAAGAGTGAGCTCAAAAAAAATCTGCCAAAAGAACTTAAAGAAGCTCTTATTTATTTATTTTCTATTGCTACTTTGTGTCTGATTTTAATAACTAAAAAGTGTTACTATTCCTCTATGAAACTGAACCTGTTACAGAACCAGTATCATGATTATTTGCATATATATAACATGAACAGAATTAGGGAAGCCAAACTTTAGAGAAGTGTCACAGGCACAACCTGTTTCCCTCCAACTCCAGAAATCAGTGCAGGTTAAGTGGGGAAAAATAAAAATGGGAATGGCTGAATTTCCATTTTAGAGTCCTCACTAGCTCAAGTCACTTGACCTCCTGGAGCCTGCATCTTCTTGTCAATGTGGGATAATAATCATCTTCAGAGAATCATTACAGTAACTAAATCATTACAATAATGAAATGAGATAATATATGTGAAGAGTTTGTGACCGATGACAGTCAACTAGGTCATTATACTCTACTTCATTGAGAAAACATCTATCTCTCAACCTACACAGGGAGGTTATATTTGCTTGGTATTTGGTGCTAAGATCAGTGTAAATAGCTAAACTCAATACAGGATACTTGGCTTTTGACAAAGACATGATTCTTCACTTGATTTCTAGTGGAACAGATTAATATCATATTCACTACAACCCAAAGTTGGAGTTTTTCTCACCATCTCAGCTAAAAAATAACTCCACAATGTGTACAGATTGTTATTACTTATTTTCCTATTTCTTATAAATCAAAAAGACCACTGCATAGTATCTTATATAATTGCAGTTTCTATAAGGTCAAAATTAATTAGAAGTATAATTTATCAAATATGTGGTTTTATCAGCAAAACATTTGGTGATTTTGTGATTGATTAGTATTTGCTTTCTGTTGTGGGCATGGAAAAGAAGGGAATGTTTTGTCTCTTTAGGATAGAACAACCTTGGATTTTAACTAAAATACACATAGAGTGTTGGGCTTCTTAAGTTCTTTTGATTAAGTTAAATTTAATTATAACAACCTAAAAATTACCTACTTATCCTGCTGTTTGGATTATGCAAAACCAAAACTACTATTGAAAACCAGGATAACTTTTCCCAAAAAAGTAGAAACAGAAATACCTTAAAATCCATCAATCTCCATCAAATGCATATTCCAGAAATATATTTATCTATATTCACTAGTTAAGAGATTGAAACAATCTAAATGAACATCATGAGATTAATGGAAAAACAAATCATGGTACATGTGTACCATGCAGCTCTAAAGAATATTGAAACATCAATTGCCTGGATGAATCTGGAGAACATTGTTGTGTGTTTTAAGTAAATTGATAAAGGAGAAATATTGTATGATTTCACTATTATAAAAAGTCAAGAATAGGTTAATACACAGGAAGCCATGTCTAACTTCCGGTGAAAGACAGTGCCTCAACCAATCATGCTGCACAATTCCCTTCAACAAAATTGCTAAAAAAAAAAACAGTTGTGATTAAGAAACTTAAAGACCCCAATTTCTGGGGAATGAAAACTAAATGAGCTAATGAACAACTATGTTTGTCAACCATGGACTAAGCAACCCCTCCCACAGTGTAGAACAGTTCCTTGCCCATGACAGAGATGGACCAACCCCTTACTCCCCACAATTTCAAGGTGAATGGAGGAATATTCAAGATTCAATCTAGTCCTCATAGAAGACAGTTACGCTTTTCCCTCCATGCCCCTGGGCAGCACAAGCACTTGGAAAGAGGTAGAGGTTGTCACAGGACTCCCATGCAATATGAGAGGCAAATGCAAGGGATCCTGATTCATACCAGGTGCCCCAAGCTCCCCGAGTCCTGGAGGTTTGTGTTCAAATACCAAGGTTACAATTATCCACTCAATCTAAGCTTCTTATCCAAGCCTTATCCAAGGCTAAAACATCTCTGAGGCTGTAGGACAGTCTTATTCTCTCCCTTTCCTGCTTTGTCTTCTTGTGTTTTTATTTTCTTCCTGTCTTCTGGATTTTGGTCTTAGTAGCCCAGGCCCAGAGAAGCAGAATTGCTCCTGGTGCCCACAATTCCTGTTTCTTTTCAGGAAGAGAACCCTATGAAAAGGCAGCAGTCAGTTCTGGTTTTCAGTTGTGGTGTTTGTTTGGTTTTCTTTCCCTACTGTTTTCTTGTTTGGATAAAACACACACAGAGAGGAACAGAACAGCAGGGATAGAGTTATCCTTAACTATACCATCATCTATTGATGAGAGAGATCATCAACTCCCCCTGCTATTCCTGAGGTTGCAAGCTTGTGACAAGCACACCCTGGTGACTGAAAAGGAGAAAGCAGATGTTGATCCCAGCATGTGTTTGTGTGTGTCTGTTCCTTGTCAGGGTGTGGCATGAGTGTAGTTGTTAGTTCAATCTTGTTTTAAGTGTGTGTTCTTGTGTTTTTTTGTTATTCTTCCTTTCCCACTCCAAATCATCTATTCCTATACTATCTAATCATCCCTGCACATTCAGCAACTACATGTAATGGGTAAAAGTAACAAATTACTCCATTACCAAGTCAAGAAAGAGTGACAAAAATAATAAGAAACAGAATGTCTCAGAGGCAAGAATAAGTTTCTGTTGGATTTGGATTTTACTGTTTACAATGCCTCGGTTACACAAGCTGGTGTGCTTCTTCCATTTGTGCTTAGTTAATGTCTTAGATGTCTGATTGTTTGAAGGCATTGCCTGAAGACCTCAGCTTCTATTCTCTCTCTGTTCAAGGGGCACCACCTTGTTTCTTCACCACATTATGCTATAGCACCCATCTATTCTGCTATCTCCTCTTGAGGGTAGGTACCAAACAGGGTAGCTTTGCCTTTTTTTAATCTGAGGCAAGTTGCATCTTGGCCAGAAGAATCTGGGCCCATCAGAGTACTCTCCCCTCTAGCTCTGAACTTTAAATGGAGCCTATTGGAAGTCTTAAATGCTCATTAGGTAATCACCTATATCCACTTGCTGAGTGGAATTGAGAGAAACATTTTCCTGGAGACAGGTGGAGCGTGGCTCCTGATAATTGGGTAGACAGATTGATTTACAGGTACTATAGGAGAGAAAAGTGTGGGCTGACTTATCTGAAGTTAAAAGATTTGTGTGGAACCTGAGCCTGTGGCATGATGTAACCCAAGGAGGCTAAGACTGTTGAGAATGTGTGAAAGGGCCAATGTCTGAAACAGAATCAGGTGGGAACTGGTTTGCTGCAAGGCACATTGACCTAGCTTGGAAGAGCTAGGACTCAGTTGATTAGAACCTGACTGGATGAAGAGAAAAATATTTGATCCTGTGAGCTAGTACACATTGCCTAATGACTGATGGAGATTTGACTGGCTCAGATTTGACTGCTTATGCATACAGACTCACAAAGCTTCAACTGGAATGAAGATTCTTCACATCAAAGAAAATGCTGGTCTTCTCAGAACATGGGTTAGTAGAAATGGGGAGTGTAGAAATTGTTGCTCTTGTTGTGGTTAAGGGTCATGTAGTCAGTACTAACCCATAGCAACCCGAGACACAACCGATCGAATCACTGAAGGGTCTTGTGCCAACCCTACAATTGTTCCTCTGTCTGAGCCCATTGTTGCAGCCACAGGGTCAATCCATCCCCTTGAGGGCCTGGCTCTTTTTAGCTGCTATTTAGGAAGCATGATGTCCATCTTTGGACACTAGTCTCCCCTGACAATATGTCCAAAGTATAAGTGACAAAGTCTTGTCATCCTTCCCTCTAAGGAGCACTCTGGCCATAGTTCTTCCAAGACAGATTGGTTTGTTCTCTTAGCAGTCCATGGTGCTTTCAGTACTATTCTCCAGCACCATAATTCAGATGTATCAATTTAAATGTTGAAATATAGAATATAGAAACTGGATACCCAAAATGGGGAGGGGGGAGAGATGAAAGTCATGCAGTGGTTGACTTAAAAACTTTTATAAGTGGGAGGAGACATCTATAGGATTATAGGACTAAGGTGGAGGTGTTCACATAACTATTAGGCATAGAATATATTTTTGAATTCATTTATAGAATATAAGGCTTAAATAGCACAGATGCATTTTCAGTTGTATACATTATTGGTTGTATCATGTTAGCTGAAAACATGGTTTTACTATTGCCCGTGCTTGGAGATTATGCTTGGCCAGAGTTCGGTGAAGGTGTCAAAGTGACAAGGGATGGTTGCATGTAGTTACATGACTGATGTCTATTTGAATCTTATGAGAGTGTAGGGTAGATTCTGACTGGTCATGATGCTCCCTTGGAGGTGTGGCTTTCTTATAAGACAGGGAAGCTGGGACTCTCCCTCTCCCTTTGTCTTCCTGCATTGGAGCTATAGGGATCTGAACCCACTGACATGTGATCTTCCTGCTTCACTCTCCTGCATCACTGGCATGCAGCTACATGAGTCTGAAGAGGGACTTGCAGACGTACGGGCTTGAGTTGGATGGTGCCAGCATGCCTTCTTGATATTACAGTGACTTCTTGATCTAAAGTTCTTTTTCATATGTAAAAGATTTGTTTTCTCTGGATTTGTTTCTCTAGACAGCCTGACCGAAGACAATACTTATCAATAGAATAGTTAATAAATAAACTTTTGTATGTACAGCCAATGGAATATAATATATCACTAAACATTAATGATGAAACTGTGGAAGACCTGCATGGATTTGGAGGCCATTATGCTTAGTGAAGGTGGCCAATCACAATGAAAATATTGCATGAGATCATTGTTATAAAAGAGGGGGGGAGAACCAAGATAAATATTGTTAATATCAAAATAAAGAGACTTAAGTGGTTACCAGAGGTGAGAAGAGAAGCGAAGAAAGGGGAAGCTAGAAATAGGCATTAGCTAAGGTGAAGAGGAAGATACTCTTCTACATAAGGAAGAAGAGGGAAAACAAAGTAGGGTGAAAGGACAGGCTATTGAGAGGCTTGAAACTTGTTCAATTGTTAAATAAAGATCTGAAGTGTAATATCTATCTATCTATATATACATATATATGCCTATATACATATATTTAAAGAAAGAAATGTTCCATGGGGGCTACCAGGAATGGGGAAAGTAAGGGAGAATAACTCTTTAGATAATAAATACTTGTTATTTTTATTTTTTGGGGGGGGGCATCACAACTCTCTGGTGGTCGTGGGAGCTACACAGTCTTGCTGCTGCTGGATTTGAACCACCAAGCCCATGGGCCGCAGTCCCACACTCAACCTCTATGCCACCGGGGCTCAGCCCCACTTATTACTTTTGATACTAGGAAAGGTAATACCAAATGCAGATGAAGTCTGCACAACTTGATCCAAATAAATGAAGAAACTGAGAAGTACATAATAAAAAGAAAATAATTTCAGATAAATACTACAGCATACACAATTTTGCAACAGCATTAATACTAACAGAAAA
The DNA here is from genome assembly GCA_004026705.1 of Nesogale talazaci. NCBI lineage: Eukaryota > Metazoa > Chordata > Mammalia > Afrosoricida > Tenrecidae > Nesogale > Nesogale talazaci. Next base: position 36,024 of record PVJH01009950.1, read on the forward strand.
CATGTAGTTTAATAGGCAAATATGTACACATATATGTGTATAGGAATCATGTATGTATATGTGCTTGCGTAGATGTACGTGTAGGCTCACACACCTACAAATTAGTCAAAAATTATTGCCATATAGCCAAATCCAAGTGCCAACAGTGTTCTTTAAAAAAATAAATAACCTGGTTTTCATAGAAAAGAGACTCTGGAAGAGCAAAGAAGTACCATTGAAGAAGAACTAAGTGAGGCTTTTCATGCTTTCTGCTATACTACATAGTAACAGTAATCAAAACAGCTCATTAGTGTTTTGACCAGACATAGACCAATAGCACAGAATTGAGAGCTCAGAGATTAGCAAGTGATGAGGTATTGGGCTGCTAGCAGGTCAGCAGCGTGGAGTGATCAGTAAACCCCAAGGGAAAAAGAGGAGGCTTTCTGCTCACATAAAGAGTTCCACACTATGCAACCCCCAAGGGCAGTTCTACCCTGTCCTGTAGGGTTATTAACAGTCAGAATCCGCTTGATGGTCATTTGTTTGCTTGTGTTTTGGTGTAGCAATGGATAGCTGATCTAGGCTAGAAATCTCACTAAATGGAGAATGCATAGTCTCTTTACCAAATGATGGCAAAACTGGATGTCTACTTGTAGAAAGCAAAAAAGTCAAAGAAACTGAATCCATATTTTGCAATCATATACAAAAAATGCATGATGGATCAAAGACCCAAATGCAAAGCTTAAAACTATAAAGAACAATGCAAGAATTAAGAAAAACTTAGGGACCTAGATTTAAGGCACAATACACAATGAGACATAACTGAAAACTCACAAGTAGCAGAAGAGAAACTAGATGACTGCGACCACCTGAAAATTATATGCTTATGTATATTAAAAAATTCAAAAAGCGCCAACAACATATCAGAGAAGGGACTACTCTCTAGCACAGAAAAGGTAGAAAATAGTTTCAAAACCAAAAATCTAATCTTAAAAGAGCAGAAGACTTGAGCAGGCACTTCGTCGAAGAAGGCTTTGAGAGGGCCACAAACATATGAAGGAATGCTCCCTTCAGGTGCTCATTGCTAGGTGCTATCAAATTAGCACAAACTCATAGCAATCTGATGTAGCACAGAATAAAGCATTGCCTCTTCTTTTGCCGTCTTCATAAGTGCTGTTGTGCTTGAGCCTCCGTGGCAGCCAGGGTGTCAGTCTGTCTCTGAGAGCCTCTCTGCCCCTCTGCTTTACTAAGCATAATGTCCTTTTCCAGGGACTGGGAACACCTGATATAATGTACAAATATGGTGAGCATTACAAAACCAAACTCATGGCCATCAAGTCAGGGCTGGCTGAAAGCAAGCCAGTAGGAAAGGCTAGAACTGCTCCTGCGAGTTTCTGATACTGAAGCTCTGAGCAGGCGTACAAAGCCCCTTCTTCCTCTCCAGGAGCAGCTAATGGTTTCAGTCTGCTGACCTTGCAGTTAGCAGCACAATACCTAACAACTTCACCACCAAGCCTCCATGTTAGACATTAGATAGAGGCAAATCAAAATGACACTGAGATTTTGTGTCACTTGAGTATTAGCAATAATGTTCAGAAAAAGAGAAAATAACAAATCTTAATGTGTAGAGAGACTTGAACTTAATGCATAGCTCATGAGACTGTAAAATGATGAAACATTTTGGGGACTGTTGTGGCTCTTCCTTGACTACTTCTGAATGAGTCCCCATGACCATCCTGTATCCTTTGAGATTCTATTAAGGTTATCCTTTGTAATTATTAAATTAGTAACTATAACGCTCCGAGCTGAGCTTTTGAATTAAACTTCCCCCACAGATCAACTCGGAAGGTACTCAATTGCTTGGTTTTGTTTTTGCACAGGCCCTGATGAGACGAACCAAGCCAAATTCACCGCCAGGGAGTTGGCAATGATTGATGCATAGGGACCCACACTGGATCTCCAAGTCTGCTGCTGTTTCTGGGGGAAGAAAGCCCATTTTTTTCTTGAGACTAGGGGAAGTGGATGACCGAGAGACCTTGTCTGCAACCATTCACTGATCACAAGGGCACGCTTAAACAAGCTGTGCTTGAAGTAAATCAACTCGGCTCAAGTTAAATAAGTACAATGGTTCAGCATGGACTCAGTTTGAGGGCTGAGGTGCAATGGGATGGTGGTGCTGATGAAAATATGGAGAGGCCCAGGGACTGCCAAAAGTACAAACCAGTCTGTCTTAGAAGATGGACGGCCAGAATGCTCCTTTGAGACAAGGATCGGGAGACTTCGGTTCACATATTTTGGACATGTTTTCAGAAAATACCAATCCTTGGAAAAGGACATTATGGTTGGGAAAGACGAGGGACAGTGAACAAAGGGATGGACGTAAAGAGATGGACTGACACCGGGGCTGCAATAACAGACTCCAGCCCAGCATCACTGGTGAAGCTGCTGTAGGACCTGGCAGTGCTTACTTCTGTTGTCCAAAAGGTAGCTATGGGTTGGAATTGATAACACCTACCAACAACAACAACAACATGTATTAACTAGAAACCTGGTAGCATTTCTTTTGACTAAAACACAAACTTCTCTGAGGACAGATGAAAAAGCATTGCAGTGGGCAAGTGGTGACAGAGGCACTGCCAGCCTGTACATTAAGGTAGACCTGCTCTAGTGGGGTCCTTAGACTGTAACTTTCTATAAGAGTAGAGAGCCTGTCTTTCCCCACAAAACAACTGATGGGTTTAAACGGATTACCTTTTGGTTAGCAGCCCAAATGCATAATTTCTATGCCACAAGCACCCAAAGCATGAGAGAGTGGTGATCTTTTTAGACCACAAAGCAAGAAAACTGGATGGCTTTAGGTAGTAGGCTCTTGTACGGAGTGGATTAGCTCCAGCCACTTCATTAGTGGAGCCTTGTAACACTTAGGTGAGCAGGGCAGAGGGCACAGAGCCACCTGGCTGAGAGGCCAAGCTCCAGAGAACAGAGGAGGAATGCTTGTCGGTAGGGCTGAGAGGAGATGATCTTGACCATGGAACGGTTTCTCAAGCATTGCTGATCCTTAAGTGTAACCTGTAATCTTCCCTAACAAACTCCATAGTCTTGAGTATTGCCAGAGACCTTGTGGCCATTTTACTGGATTATTGAACAAAGCAGGGAAGTAGAGAGTGCCTTGATAGGAACAGTTGGTATCTGAATGAATAAAGATGATGGAAGGCTAGCGACATGTCTGACCTCTGCCTCCTAAGAATCAGTCCTTGTTGTTGAGTTTGACTTTATTGACTCCCGGGTGAAGTCAAAGGAGACATACTCCACATTCCATTTTAAAACTATCTATTATATTATATTGACTGGATTCACTCTTTTATGTAAATGGCTTGCACAATTTTATGTAAATTGCTTTGGAGTTTGCGGTTTAAGGTAAAGAGAAAATAAGTGAATAAATCTAGCACTTACTTGTCATTGTCAAGTAGAAAACAGTTGTCTACAAGTTCAATTTTTATTAGGAAAGTTAGTAATTCACTGACTTAAAAAAAAAAAAAAGTCACTAACCTGGCCTAAAAGGGTTTTTTGGTTTGGTTTTGTTACTGGATGTTTCTCAAGTGCTTTGGTACAGAAGAAGTGAAAATAAGAGTAAAGGGGCTCTGGATATTCAGGTAGGGAGAGAGAATGAGTGACAGCCTACCCGAAGGAGGGAAAGACAACTCTTCAGGAAGCTGCTCCACCCTCTGATTGCCCACAAAGCTCCTGTGCTCTGGTGCTTGCTTCAGCACATCTCCGCATTTGCACATGCATGGAAACACTTTTTGTTGAAGCTACTTGACAACACTAAATGTTTATTGTTTACTTGTCATTCTGAGAAACCACACACAGACTGTTTAGGTTACACCTAATGACAGTTTTTATTCATTTCATAGTTTAACATTGCCTTTTATTTAGCGTTTGTTATGGTTTAACAACTCCTTTCCTTTATTGGGATTGTAGACAAGTTTGAAATGTGAGTGCACCCGTAAGACAAACACACATCATTACCTTTCCCTCTCCTGGTGTGCAGCCTTTTGTGAAATCTGCCAGGGAACTATAGATGCCAATGCATGGGTAACGGGGGAGGCTGGAATATGTCTTCAGAATGTCCATGGATTTCATGGCTCTTTCTCTGAGCAGGCTTCTGGTTGTTGCAATGAGAGCCATGGAATAGCAATACTAGGTGGTCTACACAGTGACAAGTTAATAATGAGAGCTTCAGTAAAGGTAATTTATAAGAATCTAAATTCCTTCAGGAGAACTTGGCATTAGTCCTTTTGCCTCTTTCATCCTCCAGTAACTCGCAAAAAATTGGGAGGGCAATGAGTGCGCATTATCCTTCTGATTAGATTTCATTTACATAACACATAATTCAAATATGGTGATCTGACTTACTTCTGCCTCTGTAACACAATCCATCAAACAATCCATCTGCATTCCAGTTGATTTGATTCTCACTCAGCATAATCAGGACGGAGTAGAACCTCCCAGAAAGGCTGCTGGTCTTCAAGGGAGCAGATGGCCACATCTTTTTCCTGGGCTACCACTGGTGGGTTCAAGATCCTACCTTTTCAGTTAGCACCAGCTCTTTAACCTATGAAACACCAGGGGCCCTTTCTGACACAATAAGTACCCCCACGCCACCCCACCCCCCAAAAAAACTTCTTGCCATCAGGAAATTGTTTCCAAACCTTGATTTTGACTTGTGTCCACCCCATGTGTGACAGAGTAGAATTCCTCTACCAGGTTTCCTTGGCTATAATGTTTACAGAAGCAGATCACCAGCCCGTTCTTTCATGGTGACCTTGGTTATCAACAAAATGGCAACCTTTAGGTTAGTAAAATTCCACCTCACGGCCGTCCAGTTCATTCTCGCTCATGACAATCCCTGTGGACATGGTAGAATTGCCCCTATGAGTTTCTGATTCTGTAACTCTTTTTGACAATAGAAGGTTTCCTCTTTCTCCCAAGAAGCAGCTGTTAGTTTTGAACTGCTGATCTTGTAGTTAGCAACCTAGCACATACCCTCTACATTATGAGGTAAAGAGTGAAGTATATGTTTATGCCCTCCAGGGATCTTGCATACCACAGTAAGACTAGGGAAAATAGGGAAAATGTTAGCTTTTCAGTGCCTGCTCCAAGAATGATTTAGATTGTGTCCCATGCTAAAATTTGTTAAGCAGTGTAAGATGGATATGAATTCATATGACACACTCTTGGTATCCAAAAGAAAAAAGAAAAATGACACTTTATGAATAATCTGATATCCGTGTAGAATATCCTGATATCCAAGGAATTAGTGACACTACTTAAAAATAAATGTTGTTGGTTGAACTAGAATGACAATACTTTGCTGAAAAAGTTTGCAAAAACAATAGCAAGCTTTGTAAAATAAGTATGAATTTCCTGACTTCTTTTACATATATGAAGGGTGCCCCAACACTAAAGAGAGGATTTCTTTCCTTAAAGCTATGTATTTAATATTTTTACCAAACAGCCTTATTGCCTTTGAAATATTCTCCATTACACTTAATACATTTGTCAAATCTGCAATTCCATTCTTGGAAATATTTTCCAAGCTCATCTGTTTGGATGGCTGACAGCACCTCCCTCGTTTTTTTCTTCACTTCTACTTTATCAAACTGCTATCCTTTTATGTCCCTCTGTATTCACAGAAACAAAAAGAAATCTCACAGAGCAAGGTCAGGTGAATAAGGTGTGTGGGGTCAGAGAGGCATGCTGATTTTTGCCAAAATTTTGTGCAGTGAGATGGCTGCGTGAGCAAGTCCATTGTCATTGTGGTAAAACCAGTTTTGCATCTGCCACAAGTCAGCCCTTCTTTGTCACACCTGGTGAAGCAACCTTTTCACAACCTCTAAAGAGAAAGCTTGATTAAAAAAAAGAAAGAGAGAGAGAGAGAGAAAGCTGGATTAAATAGTCTGACCTGGTAGAATAAACTCCAAGTGCACTATGAGTCGACATTTTTGTCCATTTAAGAAGTTGACAGATGTTAAGAATGAGGTTTATCGGGCTGAACCCCAGTGGTATAAATGCTTGAGTGTGGGACTGCAGCCCATGGGCTTGGTGGTTCAAATCCAGTGGTGGCTCTCAGGAGCAACACTGAGTAGTGCCTACGACCACCAGAGGCAGTGATGCCCCCCACCCCCCACCACCAAAAAAAAAAAAGAATGAGGCTTATCGTCACTCAACATTTAACCTTGATTAAAATGAGAAAACCACCTACATTTGAGTTTTTCCCATAGTGCTGCCCTTATCTGTGTTCAACATCACAACAGTTTCTGCAGTGTGTTTTCCTGAGCAGGAAACAGAATTTTATAACCACATGCTATTCTCTTAAATCGGGCATCACAAAAAATGAGGTCTGAGCAAAAAAAAATCTCATGAAAAAATTCACTGTGTGTGGCAGTCACATAATCTGGTGTCAATTTGAGAATTCAGAGAATAGGGGTGAAGTCTAAACTGTCAATCTTGCGATAGCCAATGACACCTCTGTGTGGGCATGGCCTTCTCCTCTGAGAATTCTGGGAAGTGTGGTGATTCCTTCTTGGATGCAGGAGACATTATCTCTCTGCTTACTCCCTGGGAGACATTGCAGCTGACAAAACACATGGCAGTCTACTGACAGACTCTGAGTCCTGCAAACTGGAGGGGCCACAGGAAGACCCCTGCTGTGCTGAGATGCTTCTATCACCATTGGATACATAAGACTCTGCACCCACTGACCTATGATTGCCCTGGTGTCATAGCACGTGCTTCGTGAGTCTGAAGAAGACTTATAGATTGGGATGGGACATGTGGGCTAATATCAAACTAATGACCTTGATCTGGACTGAGCTGGAATGTTTTTCTCTATGTTCAATTGCTTTTGTTTATAAACCTACTCCTTATATACCTATGGGTGTTTAGGACTCCGTTTCTCTTGTCTACCCAGACTAACACACTGTGTCTGGAGAGACCCTCTCTAGGGCATGTCACTGGGTGCACTAATTCAGAGTGAATTAGTGAATTAGCCTGGGGGGAAATGTGTACTATGAAAGCGTCACTCCACCCAGAGCATTTCCAGCTTGGTGGGAGTGTTCTCTCAAAAGTAGTGGCTTAGGAAGGAGTACATTTAGAGTACATTAGAGTACAAGTTGAGTGGGCAGCTGGATGATTTTATGTCAACTCCTGGCTAGGGATAGAGTCAAACTTGTCAATCAAGTGATCTCTTGAAGAAAACTCCTTGGGAGCCTGGCCTGCTGTATGAGAGTGAAAGACACTGGGAATTGCCTCTCTCTCTCTCTCTCTCTCTCTCTCTCTCTCTCTCTCTCTCTCTCTCCCTCCCTCCCACCTTGCCTTTCTTCTCTCTCTCTCTCTCTCTCTCTCTCTCTCTCTCTCTCTCTCTCTCTCCCACCTTGCCTTTCTCTTGGCTGGGACTTCACTTGGACTTTGTTCCTGCCCCCAGGTGGGCTGACTATTCTGAGAACTGTAAGTGCTTTGCCATGTTTCCCTTGACCTTGGATTCTTGTCTCTCTGCACCCACCAGCCTGTGAGCTATGATCTTCCTGCATCTCCTTCACTTTTCTGTGTCACTGTCCTACAGCTATGTAAATCTGAAGAGAATTGAATCCATGGGTTTAAGTTGGAATGGGTTGGGATATAAGGTGGCTTCTTGATATAACGCTTTTTCTTATACTTACATATATGAGTGTCACTGGCTTTTTTTCTCCAAACAACCCCAGCCTACTACAATTGTCAGTTTTTCTTCTAATTAATATCCAGGTCTATTTGCATGGCGTTTAACTATTTTCATATTTTTTTAAAAAAATTACACATTAGTTATACATGAATGCTTTCAAATAAGAGTTTTGGATTTTATAAGTTTGGTGTTCCTAAAGGAAGCTTTGTAATATTAGACTCTAAAGATTAGAGGATTATTTAGGGTAAGGTCTGTAAGACTTCTACCACAGAGTGAGAGAATATCAAAAGAAAAATCTCTTTGACCAGTGAAACAGAAGCTGATGGGGAGGACAGGAATATAGTTTTAAAAACAAACAAGCAAAGCAAGCAAACAAAAAAAACCCTAACTATTCATGGGTCATAGATGCGGTGGTCAGATAGTCATGGCTTCTGACTATCTGACTATGTATGTGTCCATGTAATGAAAAAGTTAGTAGCTTCAAGAAAAGCTACTAGACTAGTAGCTACTAAAAAGTGAGTACGACCAGAAAGTGAGAAACAGAATCCAACTCTACCAGTGTGTGAAGTGAAATTTCTTAATACAGCTCTTCTAGTCAGGTCTGTAACGCCCATTAAATATTTGAGTGGGCCTACGTGCAGCACTAATAGAGCGGATAGGTGATTTCAGATGCCATTCTCCTGTAGATGAGCGCTATCTGTGTTAGGCCATCTGTGTTCTCTAGAGAAGCAAAAATCCAGTGACATTTGTACGTGTATGCATATAGAAAGATATTATATCAAGAAATGGGTCATACAGCTGCAGGAGTGGGTAAATCTAGGCCTGCTCTTATACGTGAGTCAGATGCAAGGTGGGGGTTTCTCCCAACTCCTACAATCTCAGGGATTCACAAGCAGGAAGCAGGACGATGAAGTGGATGGAAAGCTGAACGAATCTGAGATCAGCCAAATGAATCCAGGGTTCTCAGTCTAGTGATGGCTACTGGGACTGGCAAGTGATATAACAGGAGTCCAATGAACCAATGCAGAATCCGAGTCTAGCAGTTAAAGGCTACTAGTTTTCACTCAATTCACAATAAGAACAAGCCACACCCTGAATAAAACATCCCTCAAACTGAAACCAAATTAAGGAAGATGCCTGGTGGTGGAGTGGTTCCACTAATGGCAAGGTCGGCAGTTCAAAATCACTAGCCCCTCCTTGAGAGAGAGACAGGGCTTTCTATGCCCATAAAGAGGTTCAGGACCTCATGAGGTGAATTCCACCCTGGCCTATAGGTTCTCTCTGAATCACCATGAACTGAATGACCTTGAATTTGTTTTTTTATTCCCCTCACTACTGCTTAGCTGCCTTCCAGAAGACCCCAGGATGAAATTTATTACAATATCTTCCAGCATATCTGGGAGAATCCTGGTCCCTTCAAGTTGACATAAAACCTAACTTTCACACCATCTCAGTCAGAAGCAAGAAGGAAGATAATTCCTGGGGCCATCATATCAGGACAGCTGACTAGTGGAGCACTTCCAAAATCCCTGCCTAAAGTAACATGGACAGCAGACGTGATGTCATGCCTCAGCAGAGACATGAGTCTACGAGACTGTAAAGCAGAGCAGTGGGTGGGCTTCTTGACCCACAGAGGCTGAGGTCATGGGACTGTGTGACCGAGAGGCTGACCATGACAGAGACTTCATTACAGGTTGAAGAGAAACATTAAAAATCAAAAATTGTGTCCTTAATGTTGGATGACCTTAAATTTTAGTGCCTAATAAGCCCTCATAATTGTGATGGTTTTCTGAGCATTCTGTGTGGCCTTTGCAGCATCTTGTCAAACAGAGTGGAGGAATAGAGTGCAGTGGAGGAGCGGTTGGCATCACAATAGAGCAGAGGAAGACAGAGACTGAAGGCAAGTCTGACCTCTGCAACATTTGATCTTGTGGCAATTGGTCTTGGGCTGGTGAGGAGTTGGATTCTGGTCTCTTGTGTAGCCAGAGAAAATCAGATCTGATCACCATGCCCTTTCCAAACCAGCCACCAGCCAAGTAAGGGGCATCATCTTCAATCTCGCGACCTTTCTCCTTGAACGAAGAATGACCAAAGAAGCCAATAAACTGGTGACTGAGGGAACGAGTCTGGGGACTTGGGACCATGGTCCCAGGAAAGACCAAGATCCATTGGCAATAACAGACTCCAAAAACGATGCTTCGTCACATAGTGGGGTGAGCAGTGATGGGGGTCTTAGAAGCTCACATATAGAATTCTAAAGACAACTATTGATCTTTCCGCATCTGGAGAAAAGAAGAGTGATGAAGACAGACAGAAATGATTTGTCTCCTGAACTAATAAGCCACAAGAACATCGTTCACAATGACCCTGGGACCATAAAAACTAGATGGTGCAAGCCATAACCAACTGCTCTAGAGGGGACCATGTTATAAATTGGGAGAAAAATGTAGAACAAACTCAAAATTATAAGAAAGAACAGGCTTACTGATTGTATAGAGACTAGAGCAGTCGTTCTCAACCTTCCTGATGCCACAACCCTTTAATACAGTTCCTCATGTGGTGGGGGCCCCCCAACCACAAAATTGTGTTCATTGCTGATTCATAATTGTCATTTTGGTACTGTTATGAATCAAGAGATCCCTGTGAAAGGGTCATTCAACCCCCCCAAAGGTGTCACGAAGCACAGATTGAGAACTATGGGACTAGAGAAACCCCCCAAACTATGATCCTTAATTGCATGTCATGTCCGGAAATGAACTCATCCTCATGGCTCAATTTTCAGTTAAATAATGTTTAGATGCCATCAAGTTGGCTCAGATCCACAGTGACCGTGTTAAACACTGCCTGGTTCTCCATCTTCTTCACAATTTTTTCTGTGCTGATGGGCAGCCACTGTGATAATCAATTTCAGTGAGGGTCTTCCTAGTTTTCACCAACCTTCCAATTTACCAAACATGATGTCCTTATGCAGGGACTGGTCTCTTCTGATAAGATGTCCAAAGTATGTGAGAAGTCTTGCCATTCTTGTTTCTAAGGAGTACTTTGGCCATCCTTCTTCCAGTACTGATCGGTTTCTCCTTTTAGCAGTCCATGGTACTTTCAATGTTCTTCTCATCATTACCATTCAAACACATCTATTCTTCTGCAGTCTTCCGTATCTGATGTCCCACTTTCACATGCAAATGATGCAATGGCGAATACCCTGGCTTGGGTCAGGATCACCTTAATCCTCAAAAGTGAGGATCCTTGTTCTTTAATACTCTTAGGTCTTGTGTAGCTCATTTGCCTAATGAAATTTGTCTTTTGATCTCTTGATTGTTGCTTTCATGAGCATTGATTGTGGATCCAAGTAAGAAAAAAAATCTTTGATAATTTCCACCTTTTCCCCCATTTATCATGAGGTTAACTATTTCTCCAGTTGTGAGGAGTTTGGTCTTCCTAATATTGAGTTGTAATTCAAACTAAAGGCTACAAATTTGATCTTCATCAGAAAGTACATCAATTTCTCTTCATTCTCAGTGAAAAATGTTGTGTCATCTGCAAACTGCAGGTCATTAATAATCCTTCCTCCAGTTCTAATGCTGCACTCTTCTACATATAATCCAACTTCTCTGATGATCCTCTTAGCATTTAGACTATATAAGTAGAATGACAGTATACCAACTTGAAGCACACCCCTTCTGATTTTAAACCATTAAGTAGTTCCTTATCCTGCTGACACAACTGCTCTTGATATATGTACAAGTTCTGAATGAACACAATGATATAATTCCCATTCTACTCAAGGTTATCCACAGTTTATTGGAGTCTTTACAGTTAAATGCCTTTGGATGGTCAATGAAACACAAGTAAGCATGTTTCTGATATTCTCTGCTTTGAGCCAAGAGTCATCTGACATCAGCACTGGTATCCTTTGTTCCAAGTCCTTTTCTGAATCTGGCCAGAACTTTTGGCAGTTCCCTTTCAAGGTGTTGCTGCAGGTCAAATAGTAGATCTATAAGGGAAATAACACTAATACTAACACTAATAACACTCACACTAACATATGTGACTAACCAACCATTTGAGAAGGAAGGGACAGCACTTACCCAATGATAAAATCCAAAAAGATAAGGAAAGGAGAAAGCAAAAAAGAAAAATGAAGAACTTGTGGAGGTAAGTGGAAGAAAACTTGCTAATTACAGGCAATAGAGGAGTTCTCATTTTGAATGCAGATTTAGGATGGCTTATTACATTAAAGTTTTAAAACTTCAAATTTCCAAAATATTTTCTGACTAAAAATGACTGTTGGGTCAGCTCCAGTTCAAAAAGTTCAAAAATGACTGTTGGATTTTATATTACCTAGGCATGAACAACAACCACAACAACAAAAATCCAGACCCTTCTGAAGTTTTCCACAGTGGTACTGTGGGAATTTTTCTCCTGCTAGAGAAACTGTAGAAAATAGCAAATATTTGCGTGTTATTCCATTTCATGTGTGCTTGATATACTAGCTTAAAAAGTAATGACAAAAGCCTTTCTCAAACTGATTCAAATAAAACATATTGGACATCCAACAGGTATTAATTCTTTATTTCTTCTGCTGAACTTCTTGTGGTCTCAAGCTTAATAACTTTTATCATCTCATTAGAAGGAGAGACTCTTTGTCAGAACATTTCCAACAAACACCTCTGCCACAAACTGCCCTTGAAACTCTCTGTGTGACAGTAATGGTTGGTTTAGGTTAGGTCACATGGTTTATGCTCCCTGATTATGCTCCCTGAGATGGATTATGCTCCCTGAGATGGATTATGCTCCCTGAGACTATCAAAATCAAAACAGAAAACCACACAAAGCCATGGACATCAAGATGACTCTGATTCATGGAAACCCTTAGTGCTCCATGTATGCTTGTACTCCATAGGATTTTCTTGGCTGTAATGTGTATGGAAATAGACTGCCAAGCATCTCTTCTGTGGTGCTGCTGGGTGATTTCAAACTGGTACTAGCCCAGAACCAATCAATAGCAACATCTAGGGACCTTCAGTGACCCAAATGGAGATTATTGCAGTGCAAACGTGAAATGTCTAATGAATTCCAACTATGAAGCAACAACAAAAATGCCTGTTAAAATATTTCATCTTTTCAGATGCCTTGTGAGTTAGGTAATAGTATTACTTCCCTTTTCAGTTGACAAAATTTGTTCAAGGACACACATTTTGTAAGTTGTAGATTTGAGAATCAAATCCAGGTCATCTAACTTTGGACCTGAAAGTCATTCCATTTTCCTAGATTGCCTATGCAGCACACATTAAAGCATATGAGGTTATCTGATCCATACCAGGAAAGGAGTTTAGACTTTCTGTACCATAAATTTGAAGTTGTAAAGGAGGCTACGGGAAAGCTTAAAAGTCTTGATATGATGAATAAATAACTTTCTCTTCCAGAAACCCCAAATCTTATCAACTGTTGATAAGGAAAGTTTTACTTAAAATTTTGGAAACTGTAAGGATCTTTCATTCATGCTTATAGAAAACTAGGAAAAATGTATATACCTTCAGAGCAAAGTTTCTGCTGATTTTAGAATTGTCTTATTCTGAATGCCAACTGTCACATTTGCATATGTGTGTGTATGTGTAAATCCTAGGAATTCAAAGAAAAGAACACATCCAAAGTGACTGGAGAATTCAAGAGCTGTTATCATTACAAGCTATTATCTGAAAAGTATTGCTGCAGGAGGTTTAGACTAGGACATTTAAACAAATCGATGTCCTGGGCATTGGAGTCAAATACAGGGCCTTGATAATGAAGTTTCATTGTCTTGAATCTGTGTGAAATAGGTATTTCAGGCCTATGAGTTCACAAGCTCTAATGCTGTAGGATTGTACCTTGATGAGCCTCCTTTGGGAAAAAGTTAACTGAGCAAATTATGCTTGTGGTACATTGGCATAGCTTATAACCCACTTCTTATTTTAGAAATGCTTAATATTATTAATTTACCCAAATGCCAAGGGAGACAGATGCTCAGAGATTTGCTAATTGCCCAAAGAGTTATATTCTAAAACTGGAAACCCCAGGTGGTCCCACCTCAATTCTGAATGGCAAGAGAGGGCTCTTGCTGCTGTTCGTTTCCATTATCCGCATGGTCACTTTCCTTCCAGCCAGCTATCCCCTTGCTTCTCAGACAAGATTCAAATTGAGTGGCTCAAGAATGACAGCAGGGACTTTAGAAAAATCAGGATTGTTTCTTTTGTATTTAACAACCTCCTTCTCAGAGCTGAATTCCTGAATTGACACTTAAGCAGGAATGGGAGAAAGGGTATAAAATAAATAAAATTCCAAGGCTTCTTTTAATCAAATCTCTTTCAAGAGGAACCCCATTAAAAAAATATCTTCCTAATTAGAAAGAAAAAGAGATTAGAGACAAGGCTTAAGTAGTACAACATCTGTAGTCCATTTTACAAGTGTTATTAAAAAATGCTGTTAAAATGTAAATCTGAGAAATCGATGAAGCAGGAGATTCTGAATGCTGTGGAAAATATAGATTTTGTTCTGCTGTGTAGGCACATTGCAATCATCCAGAAATGTCAAAGTCTTAGGGAACTCAAAGTCTTTAGGGCCTTCAAAACCAATATCCTTTTAGGGACACAGACATATTTACTGAAATATATAACAGAGAAAATAAAGTTCTTTGCCTTACTTTATACCCTGGGGTACAATAAATTTTGTAGGCTGTACAGAAAGTCTGGTTTCTCAGAGAATTGAGCTCAGAACCAGAATGTCATTGGAATTTTAGTACCCGATCTTTTGGCCTTTGGAATGACCATTTGTTTGCAGAGTACATTATGTGAACTCTTCTGAAATGTTATTAATACCTTTTAAACATTTCCTATAATTATTTCCATAACTTAAAGGAAAATTCTTGGTTTATAAGATCATCTTTCTGTTAAGCAACAGTTTATAGCCTTTGTGTAACTCAAGAGGAAGCCAAGAGGGCAATCATCAAGAGGAATGAGATGGCCAAAGTTTCCCCAAACTGCCACATAAAAGGGTCCCTGGGGAACTAGGTCAAGCAGTAAAAGAACTCAAGATTAGTCATAATGGATTGAATGCGTCAGTCCCAGCATTCTTCCTCCTAGGGAAACACCTAGTGTTCTATAAGAAACCAAGAAGGCCGCAGGATGTGTTCTGCTAGTTGTTTCCTTAAAGGAAGAGAATTCATGAAGAATTGCTTGTAGACGGAAATACTTGTTGGGACAAATTAAAAACAAAAACCCCTGAATTACAAAATCCTCATGACTGGCTAGCATTTTGTTTTTAAGCATATAAGTATGAGGGAGGAATGAGCCAATCCTCAATTACTGTTTGATGTAAGAATTAACATTTTGTGTTTGCTCCAAATCAACAGGAAATGTCTTTACATTTCATCACCTGATTTTTATTCAGAGTCCAGCAAGTTATAAACTCTCAAAATATAATGTTCTGGGAACTTAAGTACTCAATTATTTTTAGAGGCACTCCAGATTCTTGGGGAGAATTGAGAACTGGATAGGTTGAAGGATTTGAGATAGGTTAGGTTGAAGGAATTGAGAACTGGATAGGAAGCACTCTGATTCCATATTCTCTTCAGTTTTACTCCCATCACTGTGCTCACAGATGATTTCCTACTGGTTGGTGAAGGCCTCTCAGTAGTTGCAAGGAGAGAAGCTAAGCTCTGACCCCACTTGCATATGGAACTCAAAATAAAATGTTAGTGTACAAAGGACACTACAAAAAGTAATGTGGAATCAACTAGCGTCCTTATATTTGTCATTTTCTAAAATTCTGGATAAATTTATCATAGAGATTTGTCAATTTCTAAAATTCTGGATAAATTTATCAAAGAGAAATTTTGATTATGTTCCTTACCCCACCTGCTTTGCTAAGACCCCAAACCTGTGACTTGTCTTACTTTTAGGAGAGCTAGCACCAGCCTCCTCTATAATAGCAGCTAGCTATTTCTCTTCCTCTCCTCCTCTCCTCCTCCTCTCCCTGCCCCTCTTCCTCTCCTCCTCTTTCTCCTTTTTTTCTTCTGGTAATCCCATTACATTCTAGATCCCAACGCCATTAAATGAATTCAGCGTTCACAAAGTTTGCAGAAAACATTTTGCCTCTATTTTGTAGTGATTCAGTTTAGTTCATTTTTCAACAGAATTTTGTTATTCTGGTTATTTCTGGTTTTTACGTATTTTTACAAGCTCATGCAAAATCTTGTAATGCAATCTACTTTTAATAAAATGAGTTCCCCTAAAGTGATTGCTACAAATGACCTCCTTCTCACTACTACTGAATGGAAAGGAGGCTATAAGCTTCTCTATTTTTAGGTGTCAAATGTCAAAAACAAAGTTGACTTTAATTGTTATCTAGAATTTATGGTCTCCTGCTTTTGTTCTTGCTGTTAGGGCTTCAAAAACATCTGGGGGTGGGGGCCTATCTAACCCCTTTAGACCAGTCAAGGGGAAAGTAAAGTCCATTCCCTCAACAGCTCAAGCCTATTGCCACAAAGCAGTCACACTATGTTCCATCCATCTTTCCATTCCTCTCGGGGCAGTCGACTTTTCTATTGGGTTTAAGAATTGTAATGACCACACAGAACTCACAGGCAATACTCATCATTATGGGGGGATGTTAGGGACGTTAACAGGTTACCTACCACGAGCCAGGTTCAGAAGACATGGTTCAGAAGCCATTAAGGATACAATTATTGGACCAGAGCAGCACCTCTTCTCAGCCACCAGTCAAGTCTTTATTTGTCCAGCCTCTCAGCCACAGGTCCCCTTGGTCTCTGTTTCTGTAAGCCAGGAAACCTGTGATGATCCCAGATCTGTGTAACGTTTTCCATGCTACAGCCTCTGGTCTCTCCATACCACAACCTCTGGTGCTTCTGGTTGTTGGTCTACACCAGACAGAGATCTTGAACATGCACCACTGGGAGCTATCCTTCCTGGATGATCCCAGGAATTCTCTCTATTCCTACTTCTGTGGCGGCTCATCCTTATAGCCTACCCAGGAGCAACAAAAACTAACCAATCCTCTCTACTAGTATTGCACACACCCTATTTGCATTGTCCTACCTGTGTCGGGTAGGGTTCTCTTAGAGAAATAAAACCAGGACGATAGGAGTTCTCTTTATAAATTTATTTTACTTTTTTTTTTATTCAGGCTTCACTGCCCTCAGGTGGTGGGAGTAGGAGCCCCAGCCTTTGCCCCTGTGAGCTGGCATTGAACCTCCATCCCAGTGGGCCGCAGTCCCGTGCACAACCACTACGCCACCGGGGTTCAGCCTCTTTATATATTTATATAGACAGAAGGGTATATAAGATAAGAAAGAAACAGTTAACTATTTTTAAAGCAGTACAAATTGCTCGGTGCAACTCACTTGTGTGAGACAGAAGACTGGCAAGTCTTGAAGGCCGCTGAGTAGTCGCTCTGTAGAGCGATTCAGGTTATTTGGTCACAGGCAGCAAACAGCAGAACAGGTGGCCAACAGTCAGCCAGATGACAGAGTCCAACAATCCCCAGCTCAAGAGATGTCTATCCCAGGAGCGTGGCGAATTAGGGCTTGAAGGAACCTCAACTCACAGCTCCACAGTCCACGATTAGGTGTCCCACAGGCAGTGTTGCTTGGAGGTCGAGGCACAGGACGAACAAGGCAGTTGTCTGTCCGAAGATGCGAAAGCAAGAGAGCAAGGGCGGAGCTTGCCACGCCTTTTCTATTTCCGCCCTTCAATTGATGACATGTGTGCATTGGCCACGTTGTCCCAACAGACCTACCTACCGGTTTGGGCCATGCTGGCACCACAAGCTTACCTACAACACCACCCAATCATTTGGTGGGAATTACAGGGACATGGATATAAGAACAACCGTATTAAAAAATTTTCACTTAAGCACAGGTGCCATCACAGCAACTTCAACTCATAGCAAACTTCATTTCTTCATAGCAGTTACTGTTTCTCACTTGAGTAGCAAAATTTGTTGTAAAACTAAAGAAAATAACCATGAAGGCCTAACTCTCCCAGCCACCACTCATCTGTCAGTCACTGTGGCTTGTGTGTTGCTTCAATGCTGAGAGCTGGGCTATCAGTATTTCAATTGCCAATGTGATCACCCAATCTGGATAGATTTTAGTAGACCAGGACAAGACCAAAACTGACACAGAAGAAAGGCCTTGTGATCCACTTCCCAAAATCAACAAGGGAAGACCTTATAGAAAAAATAGAGCACTATTCATCCAGACTCTCTAGGATCTAAAATCCTTTTCTCTGTTCTACTATAAATATTCCAACATCCCCCACCCTGCATCGCACTGCTACTGTTGCTGCCATGAAGTATCATCAAGTTAATTCTGACTCACATGAAATGAGATGAAATCTATTCTTTATTTCCTCACTTCAGTTTCTTGGTTTGATTTTACTGTGTCATTTTTCACTGCAGGTGGAATACTCTCACTCTTTAAAATGGTCTAAGAGTGTGTACTTTAATCAATAAAATTTTGTCTTGTAATTTTTTAATTTATCAGATTAATAACTATAAAGGAACATTAGTAACATGTCATTCATGATTAATTTTTTAAAAATCAAAATGACCTCACAAATCAATAGCTTTTGTGAGAGATGAAGCTTTGATGCATGCTGCAATGCTGATGAATCTGAAAACGTGAAGCCGAGTGAAGGTAAGTCAGTACCACAAGGAGGCGAGTCATATAATCCTGATTACATGAAGCATGTGGAATAAAGAAATGCACAGAGGCCAGCATTTATTAGGAGTTCCCACTGGTAGATGTGTCGGGAAGGGGGTTGTTAGTGCATAAAGGGTCTTGAGGAAGGATTTCCTCAATGGTGATAAAAAAAATAGAAAATAGTGATAATAGTTGACATGTAAGTTTGGGTTCCTAGCAGCCTCATGTGGCCAAGGACAACTTCCACAGGGAGTTTTAAGAACTGTAGCCTTACTCGAGCAGGTCTCCCAGTCTTTTTCTCACAGCACTTCTGGGTAGGTTCAAAGGATGAAAGAATGCTTGAGTGTAGCATCTGCACCTCCTTTGCACTACATAGTCAATATGATTTATGCCAATGAGTTTTACATATAAAAATGAGTGAAATAGTGAATCCTTTGTTGCATCTCTTAGGCATTGGGGTGTTAACTGCAAGGTCAACAGTTCAAAACCACCAGCCTTCTGGAGGACAATGGCAGGGATTTCTACTCCCATAAAAAGTTGCAGTTTCGTAAATTCACAAGGGAGATTCTACCATGTCCTGTAGGGTTGGCATGAGACAGCATTGACTCGATGGCAGAAAGTGTTGTTGTTGTTGTTTACCACAATTAAAGAAAAAAAAGAACCGGAAGTAGAATCTTCCTCATAGCCAAAAAATCTGCTAATTTGTGGTCCAGGTTTTTAAAGGTGCCAAAAGTACTTTGAATATGTAGAAGACTCAGGGGTGTATGTGAGCTTTAATCACTGAAGAGTCCTATGAAGGAGTTTGATGTGTGATATAATAAGATAAAAGGAAAATGGTCTAAAACCAAAATCCCATAGCAAAACATCTATGCTTTGAAATCCTGAACCCAAGAAAAGTTGCAAGAATCTTTCAGAAAAGCAGTGAGTTGGTTTGGGGTTTATTTAGTTGAGGTCTTTGCATATTTCATTATAATATTTTACTTTATCTTTTCTAGCTGATCTTTGAACTTTGGACCATGCTCTTGTGCTTCATCATCTTTCTATTTGCCTTAGTTCATCTATGATTAAGAACAAGTTACAGAGTCTCTCTTCTGATGCCATGCTAATTTTTCTTTCTTGACTTTTTGGGGTTTTTTTTTCCTGTATGATGTTATTGAACCCACAGCTGAGGTGTAGACAAAATTTTTTTTAAGTCACAATAAATGAGTGTGTTAGCTACTTAGCTGGGACTAGAAATCAAGTGTCTTATATGCCATTACAATTAGTATTCTCTCTCTCTCTCTCTCTCTCTCTTTCTCTCATGTCACTGAAATTCAACCCAAAGGGAATTTACTAAAAGAATGCTGCATGTTTAGACAGGATATACTGAAAAGCAGAGCCTAACACAAAGCATTCTTGATTATTCATCTCTGAATGTGATACTCAGGAAGAGAAGTGCAGGGTAAAAAGGGGGGAAAACCAATGCAAGGAAGAATTATCAAGTTGACACCTGGCATGAGATGATCAGGTGATTGGTGCTCAATCCCTCTCAGTGAAATTAAAGACCCTTGTGAAATATGCACCATTTATGAAAAGAAAACATATCTATAGATTTCCCTTAGTCAGAGATGTGTTATATTAATACCTTTGGACTTGCATTTAGTGCATATAGAAATAGAAAGGTCACACCCACAATTTGACATCAGAAAAGTCCTGCGATAAAAGGTTAACGTATCTAGTCTAAAACATGCAGTATTGAGCTTAGACCTTTGGCGAAATGCTATCCAAATGCAACTGACAGAGGTTGATGGAGCTTCCAAAGACTCCATGGCCATAGCAGACGTGCCTGAGAAGTAAGACTAAGAGGATTCAGAAGAGAAACTCGAAAGGCACCTGCTTAACTCCAGAAAGGAACTAGAAACAGTCTTGGGAAGAACACGAAAAGTGCTTAACTTGATTTCAGATGACTCTTCCAAATAAATCTTGTAAAATTAACTTCTCTAAGCCTTTCCAAACTCATCTGTCTCTAATATCTATATATCTAGGGCAGTCTTAGGCTAGGTTAGCTAGCTTTTCCAAATGGTGGAAACTTGGTTTCCAATATTTCTTACTTTTTAAAAATTTATCTTATATCCTTAGCCTAGGAAGGAAACAGCTTTTCCTCTCCTTGTCGTAAATTAAACAATTTTACATATAGGATATGGGATTAACCATGAAAAACACTGACTCCTTTTGTTAGTCTAGGTAGACTAGAGAAACAAGTCCATAGACACTCATATGTGTATAAGAAAGAGCTTGTGGCAGTCATGTGCTCATGCTAATTTCATGATTGAGATGTAGGGGTGGAGTCTAGTCTGTTAATCTGGAAATAGCCATTGAGTAGCCAATGAGGCCTCTGTGTGGGCATGGCTTTCTCCCGATATATCTGGGAAGTCTCGTGATATTTCCCTTGTGGAGATGAGAAGCTATCTCCCTAGTTGTTGGGAGTTAGCCTGAGAGATGATGAAATATGGACAAGACAAGATGGCAGAGTCCGAGCTGCTGCAGGAGCCAGAGGAGAAGCCACATGGCCTTGCTCTGATGGAAGCAGACCTCTGAAGCTGGAGAAGCCATGAGGGGACCCCCGCCAGCGTCAGGACTCTGCATCCACCGGCCTGTGACTTCATGAGTAGGAAGGAGACATTACAGACTGGGATCGGGCAACTGGGCTAATATCGGACTTATGACTTTGAACTGGACTAGGTTGGGATGTTTTCTCCATGTTCCATTCATCTTGTATATAAACCATTCCCTTATATCTATATGCATGTCTATGAATTTGTTCCTCTAGTCTACCCGGACTGACACAGAGCTTCATGTAAAAGAGCAATTGAATATTAAGAGAACATCCCAGCCCAGTCCAGATCAAGTCCTTAAGTCTAATAGTAGCCCAGATGTCTAATACCAGTCTGTAAGTTCCTCTTCAGACTCATGCAACACATGCAATGACACTGAGTGCAGGAAGATCACAGGCCCGTGACTGCAAAGTCTTGTGGAACCAGTGGCGGTAGAAGCATCTCAGTACTGGCATGGATCTCCATATGGCTTCTCAATCTTCAGGGCTCTGGCTCTCTCAGCACAGCTTCATGTGACTTGTCAACAAGAAGACAAAGCAGAAGAAGCATGGATCTGCATCCAGTGAGCTATTTATCTGCTTAGTGCCTCAAAATGAGGCCATCCGGCTGTAACCTGATTGACAGGCTAAACTCCACCCCTTCACTCTTAAGAATCTCACGTTGAAATCAGATTATATAACAACAGGATCCAAGATAGACTCATAGTGAAATGATACCACAATGGAAGATAAAATTATTCTTTATTTTATCCTGTTAATTTCAAATTGATTAATAGACTTTGTATTGAGCCAATCCTCCCTAAAATGTATGAAGATATATGAAATGCTATGTAATACTAAATATTAATAGTTGTAAACCCTCATGAGGGCACATGAAGAGACAAGATGTTCTGTTCACACATCCATAGTCAGTATCAATTCAGTGGTTCTAACAGCAATAGCCAAACCTTTCTATGTACTTCTGTACATAGAAGAATCACTGCCAAAAAAAACCCCTTGTTTTTAAGTTACATTTTACTTATTAAAGATTTTTTTCTGAAAGTAGAATTCACCTAGAGATAGAAAGAGAGAATTGGATCTTCAAATAATGACAGAAAAAGAAAAAGAATAAAAAGTTTTATCATCAAAATACGCAGTCATGTGGAGATTTCATTACTTGGTGAATCTAAACCACTTCGCTGACCATCTAGAGAACATATTCCTAAAAACAATGCTTGTTCAGTGCCAGAGAATGTTCTGTGTGAGTAGAACATATTCATTTACTCAATTCTTTAAACTATCCTGTGACAATTCTCTCGCTTTTCCATTCTTTAATGAAAACACACAGAAACAATGTGCTCTGGGTTTGTCATAAATCTAGGATTGAAATTTTTTTTCTTGGGCATCACTGCCCTCTGGTGGTCATGGGCGCTACCCAGAGCCGCCGCTAGATTTGAACCGCCAAGCTGACTGGTGACAGTCCCGTACTCAACACTTACGCCGCAGGGGCTCAGCCCACTGGGATTGAAATTTAAGTAGTCTAGTTCAGCATCTGTATCCTTAACCCACAAATATACTGATTTTTCTAATGATATACGCATATAAAGAGACTTGTTTAAAAGATCGAATTAGAAGTGGAAAATGTTTTCCAGATTCTTTCTTTGTTGACGTTTTACTTTGGTTTTGACTAACCTATTTTGACCTTTGTGTCTGTAATGATATTTAAGCAAACTTGACAACAATGTTGACTCGTGGGCCATGTCGAATGCAGTCTACCAGGTCAGACCATTAATCAAACTTTCTATTTAGAGGTTCTGAAGAGATTGTGTAACAGTGTGTGACAAAACAGTCCTGATTCGTGGCAGTCCGGAGACTGGTTTTGCCACCAAGACAATGCATCTGCTCGTGCAGGCATCTCAACTCTCAGCGTGGCAGTTTGGGGCAAAAAACAGTGTGCCTCTCTTGTCACACACACCTGACTCATCTGACTTGCTCCAAGTGACTTCCTTTCATTTCCACAAGCAGAGGGACATGAAAGGATAGTGATTTGATGGCATAGAGGAGATGAAGAAAAGGACCAGGGAGGTGCTGACAGCCATTACCAAGAACAGAATCACAGATTTGGCAAGTATATTAAGTGTAATGGAGAGTAGCTTGAAGGTTATAAAGTTGTTTTGTAACAAAAATTAAAAACTTACCTTTGAGAAAAAAGAAACTCATTTCAGAGGGGATATCCTTTGTATATTATTCAATGGATGTTGTCTTTCTGGGAACAGCATAGAAAAATATTATTTATATAATATATGTTAAAAAATCATATTTATAGAACCATAAGATGCACTTTTCCCCCCCCAAAATTAGGGGGGAACTATGGTGCACCTTATGGTCCAAAGGTGTGGTACCCCAGAACATATGTTTATCATTCCTTGCGCCTGCTTACTGTCCACTGCTGTTTTCATGCTGTGTATTGCTGTGTATTCAGAAGTGCCCCTTCCTGGAGTCTCAATGTCAGTCACGTCTCACGATCAGCACAGCACACTCCTCCCCTCATTTGTTAATGAACGTGATGATGGTTCTTAGTACACTGTTGAATTTATGCTGTTGAATATGACCATATTTTGCTTTATTTTAATATGTATTTTATTATACTGCTGCCATTTGGTTCAGAATATTTTGTTTTTGTTTTCCTGCTCTAAAAACTGAGTGTGTCTTATAGTCAGGTACATCTTATGGTCCAAAAAATATGGTATATCATACTTATAACACAGCCTAATAACAAACATTTTTTCTTATTGTCTTAGGTTTTAGGTCTGTTACTGGAGTTATTTGGGGACACTGATTCAGAGAAGTGCACTGGAGAGATGAAAATAGGCTGCAGTTTCTAGACATGGTGTTTCACTATATTCTCAGTTTTAAGTTATCCTAATTTGTTATGTTAACACCCGAATTTTAAATAACAGGAGAAATTAGACTCACAATTATAAGATAAGAAAAAGAAGTAAGAAATATTTGAAAAAGAATTAGGTATTAAGGGGCTTCAGATGGAATCTATAAAGGGACCCAGATTGTTTTTGCAGTTACACATTAAGCTATTAATCATGTGGTCCACAGTTCAAATATACCAGTCAAATTTCAGCCTTTAACGAATCTGAAGGTTTTGAAGCCCAAAGGAGCAGTTCTCTGCTCAATAGGTTCACTCTGAATAGAATCAATTAGATGATGAGGGGGTTTTCTTTTTGGTATGAGAGGCTGTGTAATACACACAGAGACTATAAGTTAGATACAGCAACGCCAGAACACAGCTTGAGAAGAATTGGAAATGAAAGAGAAAATTGAAAAGGCACATACATGGAAGGTGTGTGGGTGATTTAGAGTGTTGAAAATGTAAGACTTGGTAGAACTTTTCTTAAATATAATGAAGATCTCATTTTTTCTTCTTCAAATTATGTAGTAAGCATTTCAGAGCAAATTTTAATATATAGAAATAAATGGATAATGCATTTAAATGTTTTAGAGGTAAGGTTAACACCAGCTTCTGTATATACATATTTTAAAAAATCTTTTTGTATTAGTTTGGGTAGACTAGAGAAACAAATTCATAGACATGCATATGGCTATAAAGGAAAGGATTATGTACAAGAGGAATGGAATATTGAGAAAGCATCCTAACACAGTCCAGTTCAAAGTCATAAGTCCAATATTAGCCCATATGTCCGATACCAGTCTATAAAGTCTCCTTCCGGCTCACAAAGCATGTGCAATTGAAGCATCCTGAAGCTGGCATGGGTCTCCCCATAGCACCTTGCAACCAGGCCGCAGGGTCCATCAACAGCTTCCAGTGGTGGTAGCAGCAACTCAGTGCTGGCAGGGGTCTCCACGTGGCTTCTACAGCTTCACAGGTCTGGTTCCATCAGGGTAAGGCCATGTGGCTCCTCCTCCAGTTCCTCCAGTTCCTCAGATGCTGCCATCTTGTCTTGTCATTTGAGCAACTTTCAGCAACTGGGAAAAAAGGTCTCTCATCTCCAGGAGGGAAATACTGTGAGACTTCCCAGAATTCTCAGGAGAAAGCCATGCCTACACAAAGGCCTTATTGGCTACTCAATAGCTATCTCCAGATTAACAGGCTAGACTCCACCCCTACATCTCAATCATGAAACTGACATAGATACATGACCGCCACATTTTTTAGAGTTTCCATGCATAAATTGAGTTGTGCCATCTTATAATAAGACACTAAAATTTAATTTTCATAAAGGACTTTGAACTCTGAAAGACCCATCTTGAGTTTCAGAATATTTGAATTTCTTTTCATTGTTTAGCCCTCAGTAACAATTCTATAGCATAAAGTGCAAGTTCTGTGGGGTTTTGAGGTTCTAAATCTTTATGGGAGCAGAATGTCTCATCTTTCTCTTGCAGAGTGGTCAGTGATCAAACACATAACCCACTAAGCCTTTAGAGCTCCTTATTTATTATATGGCAACCCTAATTTCTGGTCCCTCTTTTTAGATAACAAATTAGAACTGCCTTCTATTCAACTCCTGGAGGTGAAATGATGCCATTGTTCCAACTCATAATGTCATTGTTCCAACTCCTAAAGGTGAAATGATGGCATTGTTCCAACTCATAATGACATTATGTACAACAGAACAAAACAAGACATGATCTTTATTCATACTTGCCGTCCTTATGTTTGAACCCATCCATGAAACTGAACAGATGCTTTAACAAGCATGAAGTCCTTCTCAAAGTACTGTCCTGTCCTGACAACATGTTCAAAGTATATTAGACTAAATCTCTCCCCAACTTGCCTGTACGTAGCATTCTATTTGTTTGCTCGCTTGGTGGTGCATGGTAATTTGAATATTCTTTACTGGCACCAGACTTCAAATACAGAGATTCTTCTTCAATCTCCCTAATTCAATGCCCAGCTTTCATGTGCTTATGAGGTGATGCAACTTACTTTGGCTTTGGTCAGGTGCAACTTAGTCTTTGAGTAGCATCTTTCTTTACAAAATTTTAAATAAATCGTGTGCAGCAGAGTGACCTAATTCAATGCTTCCATGGATCTCTTGACTGTTGCTCCCATAAGCATTGGGTGTGGACTCTAGCAAGCAAGATGAAATCCTTGACAGCATCAATCTTCTTTCCATTTATCATGCTGCTACTTATTGATTCAGTTGTGAGAACTTTTGTCTTCTTTACCTTGCATTGTAGTATATCCTGAAGGATTCAAATCGTGATCTTCATCAACAAGTATGACAAATCTTCCTCACTTTCAGCAAGCAAGGTTGTAGCTCCTGCAAAACATAGGTTGTTAATATGCCCTCCTCCAAATCCTGATGCCACATTCTTTTTCATATAAGCCAGATTGCCAGATGATTTTCTTAGCATATCGAACAAATGTGCTATCTCAATGCATGCACAGGTCCCCCAGGAGCGCATTGTAGTAGTATTCTTGGATTCCCATTCCTAAGGCTGCCCATATTTCTTACGGTCCACACAGAAATCCTGGTATTCTCTGGTATTGTCTGTTTTCAGTCAATATCTACCTGACATCAGCTATTATATCCCTTGTTCCAAGTCCTCTTATGAATCTAGTCTGAACCCCTGGTAGTTTATGTATTGCTATAACTGTTGCTGGATGATCTCCAGCAAAATTTTACTTGTATGTGATATCAATGATTTCTTTTTATAATTTTACCATTATTTTAGTCACCTGCTTGGATTCGGTATATATGTAGACCTTTTGTTAGAAATAATTCTCTAGAGGAGCAAAATTGGACACTTTTGATTATATATATATGCATACATATATATGCTCCTATAAATATATATGATTCCATACATATAGCACAAAGGAATATAAGTTAATTAGTCCACACAGCAGTACAGATGACTGAATTCAACTTCTGTGAAACAGTTAATATACTGGAAGTCCCTCAACTCATGAAGGACTTGGGCTTGGGTTCAAGGTCAAAGAAGCAGACAGCTGATTCTTTCTTTGGACAATGCAGGCAGCAAGATGGCATGACCTGACAGTCCCATACTCAAGTGACGTATTCACCAGCAGCGTGGCGAAGAGGTGACTGAAGACATCACCCTTTACTGGGCTTGCATGTATACTTGTACCTCTGTGCAGTTCTGAACACATCTCCTCATTTGGAAAGCTGTACCTCTATTTCCTGACTGAGCTTTGATGGAAGTAAGAAGACTTGCTGTGACTTCTAGTCATTTTGGGTTCCTGGCTTTGAATCTCACAGAGGTTCATCACTGCTTGCCCTTCCGATCTGGAACCACACAGCAGCCATTACCACATGAGCTAGTTCTTCAGATTTCTGAATTTCTGTAGCATTTTACAGTGAATCAAAGCACCCAGGGATATGAGAGAAGATTCTCAATGGAAGAGTGAGCATGGGGGGTTGGGATGGAGTAAAATAGCATTTTGGAAGAGTTGGTTTTGGAGGACCTCTTTAATTGCCACCTCCTTAGGACTAATCTGGTAATAATTCTTCTAATAGAAATTAGTACTGCAATTGGAGATTAGTGGACAAAAGGGTTCCCTTTTTCATTTCATTCCAATTTCTTGGAAACATTGAGGCTACTTGAGAAGAATAAAATTTTCAGATTTCATCAGCAGTGCACCCTCAGTGAGCACACTGTCTTCCATGTGGCACCCTTGCTAGAAACAGGGCTACATTAGGTAATATGCTGTGTTTCCTATCTTACCAACTAAATGGAGAGACAGGACCTCCTTTCACAAAGGAAACTGTAATGATAATCACGTGCTAAATTCTGAATGTATCATGCTAGTCATGAGGTCTATGAAGACAGATTAATCAATTGTTGAGAGCTAGAATGTGAAGATTAGGCTTTGGAGTGAGTTGGTAACAGTAGAAATAGGAAGAGTGGGATCTATATCCTAATGGTAGTGCCTTCCTGACTGTAAGAATGATCTCCCCAGAAGCAGAGCATGGAGTTCCCGAGGGAACTTCAAGGATATGCTTTGGGGCCAGAATGGGGCAGTCTATAAGACAGATGGAGGGCACTCTTAGAGGTCAACAGATATTTTTTACAACTATTTACAGATTTTTCTTTTATTATTATTATTTTTATTTTTTAGCTATTTATATATTTTTCTGGACTCTTTTTGTCATTGTTTTGTTTTCTTTTGTCACTTTGTCTTGCTATATCTTTGTGTTTGTGCATATTATTATCTCTGCACATCTCTAGATTAGATAGGCTTGATGAGCAGTCTGGAGGAAAAAATAATGGAATTTATGGTTCCAGGGGGACAGGAGAGAAGGGCAAGTGAGGGAAAGGAGTTGGTGTTGGCCAACCCAGGGATGGGGGAACAGCAAGTGATCTAAAATCAGTGGCAAAGTAGATGTAAGAAATCTGATAGGAATTGATCAAGGCTAATGTAACTGAGAGAAATTACTGAAACCCAAATGAAGGCTGAGCATGATAGTGTGACAGGAGGAAAGTAAAAGGAAGTAGAAGAAAGAAATAAAAGGCAAAGGGCATTTATGGAGGTCTAAATACAGGCATGTACTTGGGTAAAAATATTTATATATGATGATGGGGAAATAGATCTACAGGAATATACTTATAGGGTTAGTATTAAGGCAGATGGACATTGGGCCTCTACTCAAGCACTTCTTCAATGCAAGAACACTTTGCTCTATTAAATTGGCATTCTATGAGGTTCACCTTCCTGACTTAATCACTGAAGACAAATTTGTGCATAAGCAAAAGTGATAAAGAAAGCTGATGGTGCCTGTGGTCCACTGGGTTGGAGGTTCAATTCCAGCTCCCAGGAGCAAAGGCTGGACTTCCTACACCCACCACCAGAGGGCAGTGATGCCTAAAAAAGAAATTAAAAAAAAAAAGATATAGCATCTGGGGTCTTAAAGGTTTCAAAGTAAACAAGCAGCCATCTAGCTCAGAAGCAACAAAGCCCACATGGGAAAAGCCACCAGCATGTGTGACCATGAGGTGTCGAAGGGATCAGGTGTCAGGCATCAAAATCTAAATACTATGTCATTATAAATGAGGGGGAGTAAAGATTGGGGATCCAAAGCCCATCTGTAGGTAAAGTGACATTCCCTTATAGAAGGGTCGTGGGGAGCTGATGAGCCAGTCATGGTATAGTGTAGCAACCAAGAAACATGCAATTTTGCTCTAGTTCTTAAATTAGCCCCCCACCCACCCACTATCAGGACCTCAATTCTACTTTACAAATCTGAGTAGAGCAGAGGATATACGTTGGTACAGATAGGAACCAGAAACATAGGAAATCCACGACCAATGATCCGCTCAGGACTTGTGGTGAGAGTGGAGATACCGGGAGGGTATAGAGAAGGTGGGATAGAAAGGGGGAACTGAATATAAGGATCTGCATATGACCTCCTCCCTGAGGTACAGTCAACAGGGAATTGGGTGAAGGGAGACATCGAATAGTGGAGGATATGACAAAATAATAATAATTTATAAATTATCAAGGATTCTTGAGGGAGGGGAGGTGGGGAGGGAGACAAAAGATGAGGAGCTGATGCCAACGGCTTAAATAGAAAGAAAATGTTTTGAGAATGATGAGAACAACAAA
The DNA here is from genome assembly GCA_004026705.1 of Nesogale talazaci. NCBI lineage: Eukaryota > Metazoa > Chordata > Mammalia > Afrosoricida > Tenrecidae > Nesogale > Nesogale talazaci. The sequence goes on from PVJH01009950.1 coordinate 65,599, forward strand.
TGCACAAATGGGTTTGACATACAATGGATCGATGTATGGATTGTGATGAGTTGTATGAGTCCCCAATAAAATGACAAAAAAAAAAGACTTGTCTCCCCAGGAGAATACCGCTTGTTTTTTATTTTTTAATTTTTTTTGGGGGGGGGGGTTCGTCATCACTGCCTTGTTGGGAGCAGGAGGCCAAGCCTTGCTCCTAGAGAGATGCTACTGGATTTGAACAGTCAACCCTGTGGGCCGCAGTCCTGCACACAACAACTATACCACCAGTCAGTCTTGCCTGCTTTTTAAGTGCAATCTTTGGGGGAAATTTTGAAGGTGAAGCTATTAGACTATCATTAGTGCTATATCAAATTTGGCATTATCACCGTTTAAATTGAAGCACTGATTTTTAAAGGATATTTTATTTTTTAATAGAGAAGTGGGTGCAATTTATTGTAGGCTGTTCTCACGACAGCATAGGCAAAACAAAGGAAAAACTGCAAGTGTCTGATGAAGCAAAAAGAACATTTATTGATGAATACTAAAACTGCTGAGTAGAAAAAATAAACTTTTCATAGAGGCCAAAGAGCTTGGGAACTAATGAAAACATGGAAGTATTTTGTGCTAGAAATCTGAGGGCCTAAATCATATTCAATTATGATGATAATTTGAATGTCTTAGACACGAAAAGGGAAGTTTCCTTGGTTAAGTGACCACCCCAGGGGATTAATGGGTCTTCTAACATGTGTTCTTGGGGTGTAAGTCTGCTGAATTCTTCAGTCTGCAGTCTGAAACACAGATTTTTCATTTTCCAGCACCCAAGACCCTGTAAGCCAGTAGAGGCCTCCAACATGTCACTTGACTGGCAGATTTTGAGTTTTTCAACCACATGTGCCAGCCGAAATCTTTACTCTACTGCCTGACCTGATCTGAGACTTGCAAACCACCACAATTTCCTGGGGGTAAACCTCTCTAACATCCTCATGAAAGAGACAATAGACATAGTTTAGGAAAAGCTCTGAGACTCTGCCATGGGTTTTTCATTGACAACATTTCAGAAACATCTTGCCAGAATCCTCTTCTCGCTCTGTCTTCACCTGGAAGCTATGCTGATATCTGTTCAGATGACAGATGAATTTAAAGAGGGCTTTTAGGAAGTGGACCAAAGGTAATTATGTTCTATTTCATGGTTAGCCTCGGGGAGAGAATTCTTCATACCACGAGAACACAGATACTCTATTTTTCTAAATAATACGTTTACGAAACTTGTTGCTAAGGAGCCCTGGTGGGAGAGTGGTTACACCTGTAGGATCAATTCCAAAACACCAGTCATTTCATTGTAGAAAGACTGGACTTTGGACTCCCCTTAAGAGTCACAGTCTCTGACACTCACTCTGAGCCAGCCCTGACCACCGGCTATGATTTTCAGTATGCCGTCCCTGTAAAGCCATAGGTTAGAGAATAGAACTGCTCTCTAGGATTTTCTGGGCTGTCATCTTCATAGAATCAGATCACCAGACCTGTCCTCCCCAGTATCACTGGGTGGGTCTCAATAACTAACTTGTAGACTCTTGGTTCAATATACACTGTTTTCACTACCAAAAGACCTCAGTGTTCTGAAGAGTTTATACCAAAGGCTTAAGAGTGTCTAGACCAGGTTCTAACTTGGTCTCAGTGTAATTTAGAAATCATAAGAATTTCTGAACAGTTTCCATGATCTTTTGTTTAAGAAAGAAAATGAAATATCTGGCTTATGTTCTCTATTCACAATCCTGTGAGAGTTCTATTTATGCTCCTCAAGGTGCTTTTATAAGCAGAGGAGCAGAACTGGAGAGAAAGTTCTTTCTGGAACATGAGGAGGAATTAAGGGAAGACTTTGAAGCAGGTTTTAAAATTTTACATGAGATATTTTAAGGAGATGTGAATTGAACCAGCAACTTTTTTTAAGATTACATAAATCGATATAAAGCTAATTTCAAGGTCCCTGCTTTCTGTGTTGGGTTCTGTTTTATTTTAGGGCAGCATGCCCAGTTTGGGAAGGAAAAAAAATCCAATAAGAAATAGAGATGATGTGATAAAATAGGTACCTCAGGAAATAGGAGCAGACATGAAGATATCACTCCCTTATTCACCCAGTCATTCATTTACTGAAACAGCCATCTCTAAGTGATCGTGGTTTCTGAACTAAATCAGCAGAAATTTGTTAAGACCAATTTAGCTGAAATTACATCCAGAGCACAAGATTAAAACGCACAGCTATAGGCACAGGACTGAAAAGCATTTTGGCCATGTCACTTCTTTTCTTCCCTACTTTGTTATTGCCTTAGTGGATGCCAATTCTGGAAAAGAAGGTCAGACAAGGTCAATGCTAACTTGGAAGTGGTGAGGTGATGGTGGTAAGGTGGCAATGACAGAGATGGCAAAAGTTTGTGTGTGTGTGTGCGTGCACGTGCGTGTGTATCTGTGTCATGTGTCCTGAAGATGAGAAATAGAATGACAGTATCTCTGTGCGCAGGAGAAGAGTCTCATGACTCATCACTCTGTATCAAATGAGCCCTAGAAAGCACAAGGGCTCCTGCAAATCCTGGAAATCTCCTTTTACCACTTCCTGAGTCCTGACTTCCTCTTTCATTTCCTGTATATGGTAATCTTCAGTTTCAGAAACAAGTATTTCTGCCCCTATTATTCTAATTTTAAAATACTCAAGTCTCCCAATGAACCTGAGATTTTGACTATTCAGCAAAATTTTTATTTGCAAAGCACATGCCTGCTAGCCTGTGTGATTGCAGTTGCTATTCATATGAATGTTGGCAACATTTCATTGTAGGGGTCAATTATGGTCATTTACCATGATGACATAATAACAACTGCAAAAAATAAAGTGAAAGCTCAAGTAGGGTTATTATAACTGTTTGTAAAGTCTGTGTCCCAGATGTTCCTGCCAGGAGAGAGAAAAGCTGGAATGCAGAGATAGCTGACAGCAGTGCTAACCATTCAAATCGCCAATGGATTGAACAATTTGCAAGACGGGGATGTAACAAGAGGCAGAAGCTAGCATTTGGGTCACCACTGCCTCCCTCATCGTGAACTTCAAATGTTTTTTTCTTCCCCTTTCCCTGTGCTATACAGAATCATTCCCGCCTCCTCACCCCTGCACCCAGCCTCCAGTGCAAGAAAGAAAAAGAAGATATACTGGACTGTGTTTGCTCTGGGATATGAACCAACAGCCAACGTCCTTATCTGATATATAGCTTAGGAGGAATATATTTCCAACTAGTAGAGGATTGGGGGGGCTCATAAAACTGTATAGCTTCAACCCAGTGAAATAAGGTTAGTAAAATACATAAACTTTAATACAGCACCATGAAGTATGCCTCAAGTCACTCACCTGCAATTCACCAATGGCTTCATGATAGATATTCCCAGCACCTGGCTGTTCCTTGTCAGCTGAGAACTTTTGGCCATTCCTGCCCTCAACCCTTCCCCCAACCTCTTTCTTTTTGACCTTGGGCAGAGGCCCCAGGCTGGGGTAGCAGTAAACTGAATAATTGCAGAGACACTTAGCAGACTCTGCAATAGTTCTCTGGAGTGATCACACTCTGACAGCAAACACCACCAAGAGAGGAAAGCGCACCACTTGTTGAATGAGCAATACAAAGCAGCTGAATAGAGGGAGATGAAAAAATTCCAGCATGGAAAATAAAATCCAGCTCTGATCAGAAGATGCGCTTTTTTTTCCCCCAAAATAAAATAGGTGGTAAAAAATCACTCTCAGCAGAACCTCATTTTTTTCTTTTGTACACTTCATACTTCTGTCAGTATGATGTGCTCAAGTATCACTGATTAAGCATTCTGCTACTCATTCAACACAGGACACAGAGATGTACTAGAATTGATACTTTAGTATCATTGTTTGGAGCTTATGGAACAGCTTTAAAGAAGAAGGGGAAGATTTACAGCTATAGCTTACAGCCAGAACTGTAAAAAAAGAACTTTTCCGCTATTAGCCAAATGTTAAACATGGTAATAATAGTAATAACACCTTGCATTTATGTAATGTCTGTCTTCTGAGAAACTCCAAGTTCTCAATAAGCAGCAGTGCGTTCATTGTCAACAGCATCCTTTTGAAGAAAGCGAGGGGGAGGTATTATTATCCTCCTTGCCATCCTGCCAATAATATGTTCTGTTTGTTTACATAGTTCTCAGTGGTGCTGGGAGGGCCAGGACAGGAAGGGAGGAGGAGGTGGAGGAAATGATGTGTGTGTGGAAGTGGTAGTAAGAGGATTGAAGGGTCCTGATTATATCTTTTGTAGGACTAAACCAAAATAAACCAATCCTTTCACTGTGTATCTGTTTCGAGGGATAAACAGGATGGTAAAAATAGACTTTCTGGCTATCAGAAATCAATGAATGCCTATTGTACTTGGAATGCACACTCTGAAGAACTCAGCTTCCTTTATTCTGCCTGCTGGGTGGAGGAAGGGCCCTTAGGCAATCTGAGACCCCAACACTGTGAACTTCCGCTCCCAAAGTCCCTGGGGAGTAGGCCATGAGTTAATGATCCCTGTCCCTATTCGGTTAAGCCAAGGACAAGCGAATCAGCTCCCTTTTCCCAGGCAGTTAGACTGGATTGTGGGTAATCTAATGCACCTAATGGCCCCTTCAAGTGAAAAGTGAATTTTAAACCAGGCCTCTGATGGCTCCATTTGGCGCAAGTGAAGCAGAAGGAGCAAAGAGGGGTAAAGAGAAAGCTGTGATTTCTGATGAGTTTTTAGTTTCTACATTGTGCTTGCATGCCAGTGATTTCGTCTTGGTTCACATGGATCCCGTGAGCCAGAGTAGAAATGCCCATAGCATTTTCTCAGGTAGAATTGCCACCCTGGAGCAGATTGCCAGGCCATTCCCCTTTAGGGCTTCTTAGGGGTTTGAACCACTTACCTTTCCAGTAAAAGCTAGACATATAATCATTGTGCCATGAGGCCTCCTGGTTTTAACCTAGTTGGTATCACCACTGGCTCTCACGAGCTGCCTTAGAGTCTTTCTATTACATCATTCACCAGCATGTCTATTTGCTTTTTTCCTAGCAAATATATGGTCTCCAACTAAGAAAAGACCTCCAGAACGTTACAGAGAAGACCTGTAGGAACCAGAAGGCAAAGGGCACTTACAGTGGTCTAAATACAGATATGTACATATATAAACATAAGAATATATTATAAGGAGGGAACAATCATGATACATATATTTATATGTTTAATACTAAGATAGAAGCTGGTCCTTGGATCCCTACCCAGGAACTCTCCCTAAAGGCAAGAACACTTTTTTCTACTTATTTGACTTTTCAGAATGCTCACTGGCCCAATGTGATCACTGAAGTTAAATAGGTTCATAAGCAAATGAGGTGAAGAAACCCATGGTGCCCAGCTACCAAAGGACATGGAGTCTCAAAGCCTGAAGACAAACAAAGGGCCATCTAGCGGAGAGGTATCCAAGCCCACAGGGAAGAAGTGGCCACAAGGTGTCAAAAGGACCAGGACACAGGCATCAAACAGGAAAAATTGTATCACTGTGAGCAATCTCGCATGAGAGAACCACTAAGGACATGTGGGGATTGAGCAAGAGTGGTAAAGATGGCTGATGGTACCCAGCTATCAAAAGATGTGACATCCGAGGTCTTAAAAATTTGAGGGTGAACAAATGGTTATATGGCCCAGAAACAACAAAGCCCACCTTAAAAGATGCACACCAGTCTGCATGACCATGAGACGTGGAAAGACCCAGCTATCAGGCATCAAAGAACAAAAATCATATTACTGTGTGCCTACTCTCGGGACAAGATCGTGGAAGACAGAAGGGAGCTGATGCAGACAGAAAGAAGAAATCTGATGGCACCCAACTACCAAATGATAAAGCACCTGGGATCACGAAGGTTTGAGGATGAATGGATAGACATCTGGCCCAGAAGCAGCAAAGCCCACATGGAAGAAAAGCACTAGTATGTGTGATCACGGGGGGCTAAATGGAGCAGATATCAAATATCAAAGAACAAGAACCACGTCACTACGAATGGGGGGAGAGTGGAGTGGGGACCCAAGGCCCATCTGTGAGTAATTAGACACTCTCACACATGGAAGTCTTGGGGAGGAGACCGGCTAGTGAGGTTTAGTGAGGTGGCAATGAAGCATACACCTTTCCTCTAGTTCCTGAAGGGTTCCTCCTTCCAACTGTCATAGTCCCAGTTCTACACTACTGTGGAGATGAGAAATGGAAAGGCGGGGAACCCAGGATGGATGAACCCCGTGGGACCAGTAGTGGGAATGAAGCTGCAGGATGGGTGGAGGGAAAGTGGGGTGGAGAGGGTGAGCCAACTTCAGGGATCTACCTATAATCCCCTACCGGGGGGGACAGACACTGGAGGAGAGGGCAAGGGGAGACATCAAGCAGTTTAAGCTATGGCAAAACAATAATTTATGGAGCATTGAGTGTTGGTGGGGGAGTGGGGAGCAAGGATAGAGAGGAAGAGATGGGAGGCTGAGGTCAGAGGCTCAGATGGAAAGGTGGAGGTTCAGAGAGTGATGACAGCTGCGGGTATGTGAAGAAGCGTGGCACAATATATGTATTTATGTATTATGAGAAACGATGTATGAGCACCCAATAAAATGATTCAACATGAAAAAAAATTTTAAAAATGAAGACCTGTAGGGACACACAGAGAAGTCTCCTCGTTGAGGTTGTTTCAGCGGGCCCTTGGCCTTTGCTCTTTGCACCCCAACAAATTCAGTGAGTTTTTAGAAAAAAAAAAGATTAAAATAAGAGCAACAACTTTCAAAAGTTTGGAGAAGAGGATCCAGTTTGTGTGAAATATTTTGGTTCATTTAGACAGAGACAATGAAAAGCTCAGCACTTGTCACTCCAATTAGACTTTCCTATCTGAGAGGCACACCAGCAATGTGCTGCATCTTTTGGGCAAGTCTCCGATAACTATACTAAAGCACACTCCTAGACTTGCTCCACCGCCATGAGAAAAGAAGCCCAGTGTTAGTTCTATTCCTTGGTATACCTGCCTTCTTCCAAAATGCAATAACAGACAAAGATGTTCAGAACAGAACCTTACAGGCCTCACAACAAATTTTTAAAATCAGCTTTTTATGAAGATGGCACTGAAAGCTAAGAAGAAAGACGCTGAAACTCCCAAAATGAAACCAAAGCAAAGGTGTCAGAGGCCAAGAAGGCTGTGCTGAAAGGTGTCCACAGGTACAGTGAAAAGAAGATCCGCACATTGACCACCTTCTAGCAGTCCAAGACCCCGAGGCTAAGAAGGTGGCCCAGACACCGGGGGGAAGAGCTGTTCCCCCAGGAGAAATAAGCTGGACCACTGTGCCATCAAGTTCTTCTGACGACTTGTGTTCATTGTGGATGTCCAGGCCAATAAACACCAGATGAAACAGGGAGCGAAGAAGCTCTACTCCATAGCCAAGGTCAACATCTTGATCAGGCCTGATGGAGAGAAGACATATGTTCCAAAGGCACCTGACTATGATGCTTGAGATGTTGCCAACAAAATTGGTGTCCTCTGAACTGAGTCAAATTGGCGAATACCACGCATAAACTTTGCAATGTAGCACACACACACACACACACACACACACACACACACACTAAAGGGATTTTCCACGGATGCGCCATTGATATAGTGTGATATGCTTAGACTGATAACCACAAGGTTGGCAATTCAAATTCACCACCCACTTCCCTGGAGAAAGGTGAGGCTGTCTATTCCTGTAAAGACTAACAGCTTTAGAAACCCACAGGACAAGTTCTACCCTATCTTACTGTCACTGGAGGTCAGAATAGACATACTGGCAGTAAATTAAGGTAAAGTGAAGGACTTCTCCAGGATAAGGGACCTGTCCCACAAATTATTGAAAGGCTTCAACAGGCTGATCAACGAACTTAAAGTCATATAGGCCTGTTCAGATTTTACAAAGAGTGACTTTTACTTCAGGTTTGTGAAGCTGTTTCCTTTGTAAACTGGAGTGAACTATAGCTACTATGAAAGCTGTTGTGACAATTAAATAAAATTATGTATAGGAAATACCAGGCTTATAGCTGTAGAAGGAAAGAGAGAGGGTTTATCATGTGAACCTTCATGTCAGGATGCAGATATATGATAGTGAAATTCAACATTTATTTTTTGCTGTGTGTGTGTGTTTGTGTGTGTGTTTTGTTAGGTTTTTTTCTTTTTTCCCACTGCCCTTGTTTGATCGGTTTTTAATGGCTAAGCTTTAAAGTGAATTCAAAGGGGGGAAAGTATCATGTTATTAAAATTTTAAAAGTGATTTATATTTTACATTGTTTCAACCTGAAATCCTTCAGTATGAAAGCGGTTGATTCTACAGAAAACCAGAGGGACTTCTATGCACACTTTCATTTTGGAAATTTCCATTTGCTACACTTTAGGATAAAGGGGGCTGCTGTAGTCATTAGACAAGCAACTGTATTCTGCAGCATCTTCAGCAGGCTCTGTGTGCACACTGACAGCAGACGATGCGGAGTCTCCCAACAAGTTCAAGCTAAAGGAGAATCAAGTCTATCCTTAGGACAACTGTTCAAGCCCTTCCTCAAGGAACTTGAAACATTACAGGATATATATTTTTAAAAATACTAGGAATAAGATAATTCCCAACTCATATTTGAATGTCCCTATATACAAATAAGGTTAATTGTGCCTCTGATTCTAGAGTTCAGTTTCCCAAGAAAACCTGAAAAACAGAGTCAACACTCTGGACATGTTGATGGAATTTTGTTACATTCATTCAAACATTCATTCATTCACTCATCTAGCTATATCCATTCAAGAAAAGGGGGAAAAAAAAGAAAGACAGGAAAATAAAACTAAACTGCTTTGTTTCAGGTAGTCATGATTAACACAGAGCAAAGCTACCTTGGTCCTGTTCTTCTGGAGCAGCGAATCTCCCAATCCTCCCCTTCAGCCTCTGGTCTCTTATCTCACCACGAACAAGCCCTAAGGGGCCTCCTAGAAATTCTGTTTCCACTCGTGGTCCTGGGAATGGATGCAATTTCTTGCTGAAAATTATAGATTTTGGATAACTAGTAACAAAACATACAAGGCTACTTATGATGTGGCCCCAAATTATATCTTGCCACTTCTTGCCTTCACCTTCACATAATCAAAGTAAACTGGTAGCTCTTGCCCCACTAAACCTCCATTTTTCCCTCCCTCTGGCCTCCTCAATGGCTTGTGGCTATCATTGCTATCTAGAATTTCCTTCACGATATGAAATGCATAGAAATTTGATATCAAGCCAGTGTTCCTAACAAGGTATCATCTTGGACATAAAGAACCTCAAGGAAGCTCAAGACTTTGCGATACACTTTATTGCATTGCTTTGCAATACACTAAAGAGGACATAGTCTATGGTCTATATCAGGGGTTGGCAGACTTGCGATGGAAGAGCCAATCCTGTCCCTCAGAACAATTTAAAAATGATTGGAAAGAATTAAATCAAATTTTACAAACAAATGGAATCACATTATCTGAGTAATACCTTTTCATTTTTTAAATTTTTTTTTGTTTTACTGCAGAGCCATATGTACATACCAAAAGAGCCACATATGACTCACGAGGCACAGTTCGCTGACCCCCAGTTTTATAATCGATGGCTTTTCTCACTTCCTTAAGTAGACTATAAATTCTGACTAACCAAGGGTTGTGTTTGCCTCTTTGCATCCTTAGACTATGATCATGTCCTATATGAGTAGGCACTTGATGCAGTAGCCAGCAGGGGCATATTTCAAGTTGGTACTGCAGGAGATACAGTGGGTGTGTCTCCTCATCCTGGGAGATGGAGCAGGGACTGAAAAAAATGAGACCCCAATTATTTCTTCAACTAGAGGGTGTTTTCTTGAGGGATTTGTTCCTTGAAGAAAGGAAATGAAGAAGGTAGGGAATTGAGACCATCATTCTAGGGGCTAGTTTGAGAAGTCCACCTCCAGGGAAAGAGATAAATAGCCATGGAGCCTACTGGGCAAAGGAAATATATCTGCAGTGGAGACAATGAAATTATTTGGGGATGGGGCATGGTTGTCACCAAGTGAACCCCAGCTTAGAGCAACCCCTTGTGTGTCAGAGTAAAACTGTATTCTGAAGGACTTTCAAAGACAAGTTTGTTTTGTTTTAAGGAGATCAGAAGGCCTTTATTCTGAAGCTCATTTGAGAGGACATAGAGCTATAATATTTCAGTTAGCATCTGGGCACATTAACAATTTGCACCATTAGGGAGTTTCTCTCTCTCTCTCTCTCTCTCTCTCTCTTCTTTCTCTCCCTCTTCATCCATTTATCTATCTCTTCATGAGGAGATAAAATAGGATGGTTACTGTCAAAGTATTGGAAATCATAGAGTGTGAAGTCTATTAAAATAGAGTCAGTGAGGACGTTGGGCCCCCACCCAGTCACTGCCTCAGTGCAAGAACATTTTGTTCTATGAATCTGGCCATGAGGCTCACCGGCCCAATATGATCACCGAAGTCAAATAGATGCATAAGTGAATGTGGTGAAGAAAATGGATGGCACCCAGATATCAAAAGATATACAGTCTGGA